>JAHZNB010005685.1:0-11608 GCA_027744295.1 Callyntrura guangdongensis
TTTCAAAGGGGTTGGGGGTAGATGAGAACTGGTTTAAAACTATGCTAAAATCTTTTATTTCGTGAATATATGAATTGTATAGGACATCGTTCCAAGAGATCCCCGTACGATCCAATTGTTCCATCCCTTCTCCTTGGAAAATCTTTCTTGATTGGAGCTCTTGTTGGCAAGTCTCTCAGAAGAGGATGGGGATGGCGCCCAAGGCCACGCGGTTGGGGTTGGAAGTCATCTCCAGTAGTAGTTCACCACCACAGCCACGGTGGATGGGGAGGTTGGGAAGAACCCGTTTCAGTAGGATGGGGCTGGTCTCGTTAAACGCTAAAATATTAGTTTATATTACGAGTAAAAACGAAAGTTGTCATTACAGTTTTAAAATAGGCTAGCGAACGAAGAGAGAGAAGAGAGAGTTAAATTTAAAAAAATAGAATTCGGTTCAAGGTGAAAACACCTCTATTATATTTTTGTACAAAAATCGTCAGTGCAGTTGTCGGCTCAATTTGTAAAATGAATGTAAAAATGATACGTTTTATATAATACTATTTCTAAATGATGTTTATATTCACTTTGCCAAAAAAATATTGTCACCATTTTCACTTTAATTATCCAACATACTTTTTTCTTGGTAAAACTACTGTCATCTTCAACAGCCATATATATTATTTTGAGTATATTATATACAACTTTTATGAAAACTAATTTCTAGTCCCCATGCGCAAATGTCAAAAAGTTATAAATGCAAAAATATATTCGATGAAAATAATATTTACTAATTACTCCAAACTATAAGCAATTTTCTGTGCATTGTATAATCATTGCCAATTTTTTCATAGCAGCAAATTTTGCATTAGTATGGCCAACAATAATTTTTATTCATTTTGTCTCGATATATATTCAATATATGGTAATACATATACTGTTCAGTATTCTGGAAAATTTCAATAACAAAGTTAAATATATAAATACCTCACGGTTTTTTGTAAATTCATAAGCTTTTGCCTATACATTATAGATATATTTTTATGTCCTTATTACTCTTTTATACAATTACAAGTCAATTACACAATAAATGAATAATAATTATTTTAATTATAATAAATACGGCGGTTCCCGAGAAAGATTCTAGGAGTTCGACGTTGTTTTATTTGAATCCGCAAATATTTGAATAATCAATACTACGCCTTGCTTGAACCAAGTTGGTTCCACAGTAGAAATTACATATTAGAAGTTAGAAGGACTATCAAATTAGTACAAATTCTAAAACACAACGGTTAAAATGACTTTTTTGAATTTTATTATAATAATGTTTTCATTTCATGATTTTTAATCGCATCGTCTTATTAACAAGTTACAATAGCTCATTTTTTAATGGAAAAGTTTTTGGTTTTCTCAGCGAACGAGGTATATAATTTTTTTTACGTATATTGGGTATACAGATGATTTCTTCTAAACATATTTAAAACAAAAAAAAAACAAAAAATAACAATTTCTATATTTTCTATTATAGCAATATTACTATTATAAATAGTTTTTGTACATAAATGTGACAAGTCAATATTGCGTCAACAATAGCAGAGTAATGCCAAAAAAGCTGGCATACATATTTGCTATACCCTTGCCGTTGATTGGTAAATAACTAATGAATGATAATGATTTTATTCGTGAAAGAAAAGTGAACTTCAGACCAAAAGGAACCCCATTTTCAACCCTTTCGTGGATTCTTTGGTGTTCCGTGTTCTAAATGGTAGAAATATTTTGGGAGACAAAACAAAAACTTAGGGAATATATAAACTGACAAGTTGTTTAGAGCTCGTAATAACAAAAAATTAATGCGGTATCGTTTTTTGGCTAATTTTTTTTTACTAATGATAATAACTATCAAGAATTTACTTTAAATATTCTTCCGTATTTTACCCGAATTGTTTTCTTTACTCGTATTAAACATGATCGTCATATCATGAATTTAGAAAACTCTTTAAAACTCAAAATGCCACAGGCATGAACTTATTGCCTGAAATAATTTCAGATTACACGTCATATAACAAAATACAATCATCAACTAATTGTCTAAAATAATTAATTAAACTCAAACTCTTTTTGCAAATAACGAAAAAAATACAACAAAATAACGCAGGAATAACATTAATGAACAACTATGTTGAATTACATTACGCATAACAAAATACCCGCAATATGGACAGCATGGGGGCCGGGGGTTTACTCACATGTTGATCCTGCCGTGCGTGTATATGGAAAATCAGCAAACAACAAAAGTAAGTAATAGTGTTAACAAATAACAACAAATTCAATGATGTGTAACTATATAATTAGGTCAACACGTTTTGTGTGTTATCACCTACAATCATAAACCAACAGAGTACTTATATTTTACTACAAAACCGGACTACAAAATACAATGCAATTGTTATTTATTATTATTTCTACTAATATTTATGTTTATGAAAATGAGATCAATCCAGTCAAAGTTCGCTTATTACCAATTAAGCGATGTACAACAGTAACTCATGTCTGTGGAGTTTTTACTTTTACTACTTGGTGTTCAATACAAAATAGCTATGTTGGTTTCTTCGCACGGGTACGAAAACGAAAAACGAAACTAAAGGATAAGCATAAATATATACTCATATATTTTAACAGTTTTATTTTTACCTTTGAAGAATAAATCTTTGTCAGACATTCTTCAACAGTCACCTTTGCTTGCGTAGATAGATATATTATGTCATATTATTTTATTTTAATGAACTTAGTTGAACTACCTAAACCAATTTGTCGCTACATCATAATATTAACAATTGTTTTATATTGTAAAGTTATTAACTTTAAGTTAATTACGTAAACAAATGCCAAATTGACTGAAAAACGAATAGATATAATGTTTTTCTTATTGTGTTTACATTATATTGTTGTAATGAGTCAATAAATCATGAAGCTAATTGAACAACACCTCAGAAAAATTTACTAAGTCACTTTAATAAAGTCAAACTACTTTTATCTTTTGGCTTTTAATACCTTAAAAGAAAATTTTTGACCCGTGAAAATATTTTTACTACTAAACCATAATAATAAATTTAGGATTTCCAGCATTTTTAATGTCAAATAAGCTGAAGAGATAAGTCAATTAGTCAGAATTGTTAACTATACGTATAGCTATTTCTGTGTTTAAATTAATTTTCTTATAACATTCGGCCTAAAATTAATTTGTACTTGATTGTGGTAGAACCGAATACACTTTATTTTGAGTGTGTTCCCCCACCCGAGCTGCTATTCACAAAATATTAACACTGTGTAGTTCTGTTCACCGGTTGTTGATTTTCGTGAATAGGAGAAGTTCTGCGAAAAATGTAACCATTTCCGCCACTGCCACCATTCCCACCGCTATTTCCATTACTAATTTTACTTCTGTCACCGGGGTAATTGATCAATAATGCTTGCGAATTGTCATTACTACTACTACTATTGTTGAATGCATTGTTTTTTGATTGTTCAGCGTTAAAATCACCGGAATTGTTGAGTGAACACTTTGGACTACTAGTTGTGCCGACGGCGGTGGTATGATTATGCTGTTGATGGAATGAATTCGACATCAAAGGATCCACGCCATTCGGAATCGAAGAAGAGAAATTGGTCGTGGACGAAGATAACGAGGAAGAACTATTTGGTGCTGCACTAGAAACTCCTGGAACACCCACACCACCACTTCCTTCGCGATTATTCACGTTACTCACTACACTATTTTGTAAATTGAGAGATATGGGTAACCGCGGATTTGTATTGTTATTGTTGGAATTAGTTCTTGGTCGCGGTGAGTAATTACTACTGACACCAGCTCGAGAACCAGTAGCGTATGGATTACTATTGGCAGTTGAAGTAGAGGTAGGAGCAGGTATAGCATGATTGGCTAGATTAACACCATCTGTGTTGTCGGTCGAATCACTTCTGGGCGAGTGAATAACGAGAGGGTTCAAGGCAAGACCATTAATGAGCGAAGAGGGGCTTCTGGAACTTGTTATTGTGGGCGCTGGAGGACTTGACAAAAGCAATCGGGAAGGAGTATCCCCTAAGTCGTCGACAATATGATGATTCAATTCATTTTCTTCGTCCGTTTCGTAGTCTAGATCGTCGTCGTCATCATCATCGAGTGTAGCCAAAGGCGTCAAAGAGTCAAATCTTATTTCTATCAGCGCGTCTTCCTTTGGTTGTGACTTCAATTGTTCTTGGTAAATTAAGAACTCGGGACTATTGTAAAAGGAAACTTGAGCAAATGAAGGGTCTAGGTCGACCGATAGTCTAGAAAAAAAAGAATATTATTTCCGTCATCACCAAAAGAGAAATTTTTACATCTTGGTAGTGGAATATTATGAAATATAATTTTTACCTGTCTAAAATCTGGATAAAATTAGGGCGATGTCTGGAATCTATTTGCCAGCACCAAATCATTAATTCAAATAGTATGTCCGGACAATTTTCAGGTCTCTCCATCGTCCTTCCGCTCAATACGTACTCTAATACTTGGTTATTACTAAGACCCTGAATTAAAACACATTAAATTAATACCTTAGCCCCATGTTTTATGACTTTGATATAGCAAACGTATCACCAGCGCTTACTTGATAAGGTTGAGCTGCTAAAGTGGCCATTTCCCACAAAACTACACCGAATGACCACACATCAGTCTGATTAGTGAAAACGCCATCACGAAGCGACTCTGGTGACATCCACCTGAAAAATTAATATACATATATATACTGCTAAAAATCTGAGAAATTAAGATAAAAACAATACTATAACAAGTACAAATATACAATATAGAAATAATAATTCATTTTAATATACCTTACAAAGTTAAAATCATAATAACTTTTATACTCATCAAATGCACTTACCTCACAGGCAATAACCCTCTGGTTTGCTTTCTGTAATAATCGCTTTGTAGCATTTCTTTTGAAAAACAAAAAGATTGTTTAGTGTATTAAAACAAAACAAATGATTATTTAATTACTCGGTCAGTATGTCAGTAGTACTCGAAGGGTTGGTGGAGGTTCTCCAGTATTATAGGTGCCAGGTCTTCGTGATCGCAAGTAATTTTTTAGGTCACCCTTGGTCATTAGTTCCATTACCACATAAGTTGGTTGAGTCTTTGAGACAACGCCCAAAAGCCGTACAACATGATGACAATGACAATCCAATTTAACCATCAATGCAGCTTCTCTCAAAAATAGAGCTCTTTCTTCGCTGCAAGTCTCGTCAGCTACAGTTTTTACAGCACATCTTACAATCGGACGTCCTTGGACAAAATCTTTTAAAATGCCTTCGACAACTTTGCCAAATGAACCTTGTCCCAATTCCTTATCCGTCAGAACTTGCAACTTTCTTCTGGGGACTTCCCATTCCTCCGGAATATCCACTAAAAATTACAATGTCAAAATTTACGATAAATCACCTTTATAATTTTTGAAGAATATTCACCGTAACAAATGTTAGTAACAAACCGTTTGACATATATTCAGGATTAGCAGAGATGACCCAAGGTCCTCGTGAACCGATGCCCTTTGTTTTGATGTAGTAGTAGGCAAGCATGCTCCCAATGATTATCATAAACAGTATTGGCAGCAGGATTATAAAAACCCACATACTAGCCATATTTCCATCCGTATCATTAATAACCACATAAACGTCTTTTGTCCACTCCGAATCTTTTGCCAAGGAAGCTACTTGGATTTTTACACTGTAATTCCCCGGTGGCAATCCGTCCGGCAGCGTGAAGTTTCTTGTGGTTTGAAATTTTTTCCTGGTGATGCAGTGCTTGGTGGGATAATCATTTTGCTTGGAGCCATCGATTTTCTGAACTTTTACAAAGTATGCCAATATAACCCCATTGGGGTTCGTCGGCTCATTCCAAGTCACATGCAGCCTGTTACCTTCTGTAACATTGGTGGAAATACTTGCCGGATCAACATTGTCTGCCGTAGGTGATTCCATTGTTTGAATTCTATCTAATACTAGTTCAGAGCACGTTCCCGTGTCATTTTCTGCTTCTGAGGAATTGGATAATTCGACTGCACGACAGGCTTGAATGCCTATCTTGTAGGTAGTAAAATGCGTCAAATTTTGCAACGTGAACTTGTATTTTTTCTCTCCAGGCACCACCTTAATCTCACTCACTTTAATCATCTCTCGCGGTACAAGAGTTTGGTCTAAGCCAGGAGAACTCCCCTCTCCAGGGAATACCTTATCGTTGGATTTTTCCTCGGAATTGTCCGATGGGTCTTCCACAGAGCGCCGGACAAAACGCTTCTGACGAATATGGTTATCATCCATGTCGATTATGTCAGTCGAGGTAGCTTCTGGTGATTGAGGAATGAACACGCGGTTCATTATCTGATTGGTCATGACATCTTTGTAATGGGTTTGCTCATACGACGACGGCGTTGTTTTCCCTCCTGTACCACTACACGAACAACAATCCGAATCTTTTGACTTGGTAGAAATGGTCACAGAGTCGACCTCTTTTGCAGGAGAAATAAATGGCCCCAAAGTTGGCTTGGCAGAGCTGCCGGATGGAGTTTTTGTAGTGACTCGCCCTAGACCACAGAAGTCTCGTTGATCTTGTAGATTTTGATTTTCATGAAAGGGCTCTAACCAAACATAAAATTTTTCCAACTCTCCGTTTGGTTGAAGGGGCGGTGACCACGAGAGAGTGACTAAGTTTGGTCCTCCAGCAGCAAGTTTTAGGTCTTGAGGTCTGGATGGCACACCGGGCAAAGTTCTGAAGTATATAATGTTGGACTCGGCACCGGTATTGTTGTTTAAATAATTCTCATCCGGAATCACAACCGTTTTTACATATAGGGCGTACCACGCGTAGTGTTTCAAATTGGCAATGAGCCGACTCTGTTCCCAAGTAGGCTCATTCATAATGGCATCACCGTACAGCTCACGGACATCACTATCGCTGATTTTAGCATATTCCAGAACATTCCAGTCATCACCCCCACACGGATCGCGATCGCCATACTTTGATACATTTTTTGCTGGATAATTAACAGCTTCCTTGTAATGTATTTCGTAGTTTAACAAGTGGCTAGTATAAGTCAAATTTCGGCGAAAATTTTCATACCGTATCTGAACCGAGTTATTTGTCTTTTTCTCTATTTCTACGTTTAAAACATGGGTGTTACACGTGACTTTGTCACCGTTCGTAATACCAATATCAATCTTATCATCTTTCGGTTGTTTAATTCCCGACTGGCTAACAAACTCCCAAATTTTTCGTGGACAGAGTTTCTGGTTGTAATGGAATAACACTCGGGCATCTTTATTTTCAATTTTTACTTTTCGATCGGCAGGCCTTGAATCCCAAAGTTCCATTAAATTTTCATTTGACCTTACAACTAAAGCATATCGTCCATCTTCCAGATTCTTTCCATGAATAACTTTTAAATTTTCCAAAAAGTCAAGGGAAAACAGAGCATATGTGTGGGTAATTACGAGATGATCATCAATTTCTTCTATTTTATCTAAATTTTGTTTAAGCTCTTTCAAAATAGTTCCAGTACTCACTGATGCACTACGTCGTACGGAAATTTTCAATGTTCCAGTAATCCTTGTACAACCAGCCAGTTCTCTGGCTTTTTCGACACTATCAACCTGTAAACCTTGGCAGTTCTTCTTGCATGGGCCTTTACATGGAACACATTCCTTCTTATCATGTGTTAGTTCTGTATCTTTAGGGCATTCCAAAATACACTGTTTCTTTCCTTGTGCCTCATAAATTTTTCCATGAAGCAGCTGGTGTGAACCTTTCGACACATCTGGAGCAGCCACATTTTTTAAACACTCCTCCTTAGTCACACAACGTCGCTGGAGATACTCGTAAAAACCCGGTGGACATTCATCTGTACAAGTTCCATTGAAAACAACATTTTTACACACGTAACAGTCTTGAGGGCCCGTTCCAGAACATCCTCCAAGACATTGCTGATTGCAACATTGCCCTTGATCCGTACAAGGCCTTCCTTGACAGAACGGACAATACGGCTTGAAAACTTTTTGACAACTGGAATTACGACTCCCCCAACATAACTTCCTGCCGTCCAATTCGGATGTAGGACATTCATTATCACATGCATTGGGACACTGATCACTTTGCTTGTTATTACTGATTCCATCGATGTTTGTCTCATTTGTAATTAAAGACCAATCCACAGTGTCTACATAACAAAGCTGGGTATTATCAACGATCCATACACTTCCACGTTGGATATCAGTTAAAGAGGGAAGTCCGATTTCTTGTAATTGGTGATGTCTCATTTGTAATTAAAGACCAATCCACAGTGTCTACATAACAAAGCTGGGTATTATCAACGATCCATACACTTCCACGTTGGATATCAGTTAAAGAGGGAAGTCCGATTTGTTGTAATTGGTGGCCACCAGTAATTACCAGTGCGTGAGCATCAATTAGCTCCTGGCCTCGTATGACTGCCAAATTGGGGAACAAGTTTTCAAGGCTTGTGAGATTTTTAATTTCAAATATTAGTAAATATCCAGTAATTTCTCTGAGTTCAGGGAAGGAGTGAACTGTCCAGTCCTCAGGGGTGTTAGTTGTCATTAGGGCCAATTGAAGGGAGCCTTCGATGACTTTGCAGCCCTTAAGTGACTTCAAATTCGAGGGATCATTACGTATATATTTCCTCTGACAAATGCCAGTCTTTTCACCATCCACAGAACTTTCTCCGACCACTCCGGGTACCTCTAACACTAGCCAGGCCACAGCCAAAAGAGTGGCCACCACACGATGCATCCAAATCCATCGATTCATGATTGCATACGTCTCATGGCTATGAAACTTCTTAAACACTTTGATAAACTTCTCCAGTAGACTTTTTCTGTCAAAACAATAATAATAGTAATTATTTACATTGTGCAATGCTCGGTACAAGTTACAACCATTTAATTTTTATTAGCGTCTTGGCACATAATTAGGTTTATTTATAAAAAATGTACATACCTTGGTCACATTTTCACCATCTTTGAATATCGATCGAAGTTCGAGTTGAATGATTGCTAATTAAAGTTACTTTTACAGATTTGCTCTTTCCCAAATAAACGTTTTCATTCAGTTTTGATTACTGTTTCTTCTTCAGACTTGTTCAAGTATCGTGTTCAAAACGAACGTTGAATTCCTTTCATCCCATTGCGACAACCTGCCACCAATTTTAAATCACAAAAACATTAATTACTGATTACATACCGACTTGATATTGTGCATCGTAATTCGTATGGCTACTACTTTGTGCCCCGAGTCACCATTATTCACCAATTCACCACATATTAGAGTAGTTATGTTTATGTTTGTTGTCCTACCTAACCCCTGAGATTTAAGTGATCGCGATCAAAAGCAACGACCAAATTGCCAGATATTGTAGCCCAACGGTATTCATTCATATCCCAAAATTCTAATACCAGACTACATTTAATAAACATGCCAGCCAGTACTTCATGTTACGGCCTAAAATTATCTGCATGACCTCCCGCTCCGCTGTCATTGATCGTGAACAATTTCATATTGCCGTCCCGTTCCTATACAAACCGCTGCGTAAAACCAAACAGAAAATCCCTCCCCAATCGCTGCGCGCTGCACTCGCCAAGGAATGAATAGACCAACGAACTATAGATGACATTTAAGTACTGTATGACCGACCATATAACCCTTTCACTTTCAATTCTCTGTTCAGCACCAGCACCATTAATCCTGCGAGAAAGCCCTGCAACGGCCACATTTGATACTTGTAACAGAGATGTACTTCTAGTTGATATCAAGTTATTTACAATTTTTACACACTAGTCTGTCATGTCAAGAAGTTGAATGTGATAATTGGTATTGGTGGTATAATGTGTAATACTGTTATTGTTAATTGGTAATTTTAATATATACCAATGACATGACAAGTGTTAACGTGGGTGGATGATCTGCCTCAAAACTGAAACTGACAGTGAAAACACGCGTGAGAGCTATTGGACCTGTTCCTTCGCATTCATTCAGCACTAACTGCCAGTGTCAACCATGATCTATTCCTTTGTTTTCTCTTCTCAGAATGTCATAATATTCATCAGAATACCGTGAATTCATATTATGTTTTATCACGTACTTTCTCCGTCGTTGGCACTACCACACGGCACACACTGTACCAAGTGACAGTTAGATATACCCCAAATATAACACGATACTTACTAAAGTACTTAGAAAATAGCTAGTCTACCGACACAAACAAAACAGAATTAGAACGCCTTGGTATTTTTAACTCTGCGTTGATGCGATGATAATGGGAACATAAATGTGAGAACGTAGTTATACATATAGCTGGAGTTTTCTTCATGTTATTATCATTGTTTACGACGATGTAATTTAATTACCCCAACAAAGGCACATTCACTATCACTGCATCAAACTCTAATAAGGCAATCATCGCACATATAAGATTAATGCCGTTCAAGCCGTGCTTTTCGGAAATTCAACGGAATGAACGCTCTGCAACCTTGTCATATCGTAATTATTCCAGACTAACGATGATACATACGAACAAATTAATGTCGTTCGTTCTCGTTGCTTCTCAGACATGTGACAACGTCTTCATCTTGTTAGATAATTACATAATTGACACGTAAAAATGAAAAAAGTCAAGGTGAAACCTATATTATTACCTCTATATGGGTGAAACTGATTCGTGCATTACTTTACGATTTAATGGCTAGACCTATGATTATGTATATGTATATAGACGGAGACGGACATGTCCGGATATAGACAAAAAAAGTACAAATTTGGCGAATTTTATATCAGCAAAAACTACAAGATTACCCTATTTGATTACCCTAAATTATTTGATATTTTAAAAAGGCATGTATACAAGGCAAGAAGGCAGATGAGAAGAGCAAGTTTCTTTCCAAAAATGAATCTACATCTACCTACAGTTCTCTAGATAGACTCTATAATCTAGACAATACAACAGCCCACTTCCTCTGGCATATGTGCCACCACCACTATGCTATGCACTTGTATTTATGTATCTGTCAATTTGAGTCAGCTGAGTCTCCTGATGATGGTGTGACCTGACGGGAGACTTTTTGCACACAAAACACTATTGTGCCACGACGTCGCCAACACCCATGCGCTTTCACCATCAAAGAATATATGTAACGTATGACGGCAAACCACCCAGATTGTATCGCAAGAAGAAAATGCTTGAATACAAGCAACACACACAAAAGTTCAACTGGATCGGGAAGAGGCTTCGATTGTGAATAAGACTGATACGATGTTTCAGCTGTGGAAAGCTGCGAGCAAATAAGAATACTTTTACATGCTCGTAGGTGGAAAGTGTAAAGTGTAAGGATTCTGGAAATTTTAATATTTGTGCTACGGTAAGCAATTACCAGTTACCACCACAAATCAGTAATACTAAGAATAGTATTCAACATGCACATATTTATGCATTGGCAAAAAAAAAACAGTCCAGAGCTTTTCTCGGTAAACACTCTGCTATTCGGAATAGTCTATTTCCACAACCGTGTTGCAGTAATGATTAAT
>JAHZNB010005686.1:0-12183 GCA_027744295.1 Callyntrura guangdongensis
CAATACATGCATACATACACATACATTTTTGCAACTTGCAAAAACTCACTTTGCCCCTATACCCACTTAATAATGTTTTACCCACAAAAATCGACAAAATTTATTATATTTTTTTTTAAAACCCATACATTTGTTACAAGTGTCCCTGATTTCCAGTAGAGTTTGTAAAAGCGTTATCGTCTGGATCGGCATTTGTATGGCTGGTTATGTATTTCTGTATTGTCAACTTAGACAAATATTTTCTTCGATACTTTATACTGCCGGTGCACAGCAGCAGTATAAATGCTCAGAAGTCGAAAACCTGGTAATAATCCTCACATACGCAGCAGAGATATCTTTTTGTGAGTGTATACGCCTTATTTTCTCAGAACCTCAAAAAGTTTATACAATTAAGCACTCAAAAAACTTTAACCAATATATCTATTTTCCTATATATATTCCTTTTTCAGGAATGAAATCTTTCTCTCGGTTTAGCCCACGGACAACCGTCACCAGGAACAAATAACAAACCAATAAAACAGTTTCACAACAACCACACTCAGTTCAGTTCACAATTCCAATTCATTACAAAGTCTAAGAAAATGAGAGAAAAAACTTTTTCCTGAATCTCTTTCCCTCTGTCTTTCTGTTCTTGTGTCTTTTCCTTTCCTTCTTTCACTTTACTGCTTTTCCCCGCTTACAATTTGACTTTCATTTACTCAAGAGCCCAAAAGCTCGCTTCCTATGCCTATCTAAACAATTGTTCTCTCTCGATAGCTGCTCCTTCAAAGTACAAGTTTCAATTATGGTTGATAGCCAGACTATGTTTGTGCTTAAAAAAATTCTTGAATTGCTCGAATGAGACAAAAAAAAGGAATGTATTTTTAATTTGTAAAATTGAACTACTACAAACAAAAAACTGCTTTTAAGAAAAAAATGAACAAATCCGTTTCAAGAAGTAGAAGATAATGAAGATAGTAGTGGGGTAAAACCAATAGAAAACAAAGTTTGAAGTTTTTTCCGAATAATTTTTTTTCCAAGTCCAACAAACGGGAGACAAAGCCAAATGTGAATGAAATGAGAAGTGGTCGCAATTTGGAAGGAGGTATTTACTCCAATATAAGAGCAGAGCAGTTGTACTTTTGCTGGAGTGTCTCTCTTTCTATATGTACGTGTGTACCGAACTTGGGGAAATGGAAGAATAAACTTGGTTTACAAAGTTAGTTCGTTCTCAAGACTTAGAAAATTTTTTGGAAGAAAATAAAGAAATTTTCTGGTTATGTCCAGGACTGGCTGACTTGGGGAAACATAAAATAGTTAAAGCGAGGAACGGAGCGAGCACGTAGAGGAGCAAAGAGCAGGAGAACTCTTCTGCAGAAGATGTTTACCCGACGAGGGATGCGATACAACTGCTAGTTGTGCAGTGCTGCAACTGCAACTTGTATGTTTCCCGAGAGCTGAGAGAGCGGAGCAGAGAGCCAAGAGCCAGGAGCAGAACCACGGCGGAGAGAAGAGTGAGCAGATTCTCTCTACTTTGGTCCCAATATTGCAGAGTGCCCAATGTATTTCATACTCTCGTGTGGTGTTTTTCTGATGGTACGACTGTTTTTCTATTTCTACCACGTTCTTTGCTGGGGTTCTTCTCTCTTCGTTCCTTCGGAAAGAACGTACAGTGCACACACGCACACACTATTTCCCCTTTTTACTTTTCTCACTCGCTCACAAAACACACGGTTCGTTCTCTCTTTCTGTCTATATGCGAGTGTCTGTCTGTTTGTGTGTTTACTTTACAGCAGCAGCAGAAGCAAATAAAACTCTGCTTCTCTCACTGCTCTTCTGCTTTTTTGTGCGACAGAGAGTTTATATACGAGCGTCCTACCAACAACTCAAACACAATCGCACTAAAAGACACATACATAACAGCTTTGCTTTTTACTGCTCTCTTCTCCTCTCCTTTTACAGTTTCTCCTCGTCTCTGTTTGCTTATGCATGTACAGAAAAATATACTTTTCAATGTAAAACTCGATCCACTGAAGAAACATCCCCACTACAAACACACGTACATACACACACGCAGGCAACTTACTTTGTATTTTTCAAGTCAAATTAAGTACATGGACAGAGATGTTGGTATATACCGTACATACCATCAAGTGGATGATTATGTGTGTACTGTGTAGTATGGATAGATTTTTACTCAGGAATCGGAATCGGGTTTTGCGTAAAGTTACACAATAAAATACACACACAGACCATCATCACCTCTACAACTGCTTAGTAGGTATATGTATAAAAACGATGGGGATAGAAAATGTGTGTGTGTCTCTCTCACTGAGAGTGCGAGCTGTATTGCATGTGTGCATTGTTCACTCACGAACGAAACTTAACGTAGTAATCGCCGACGTAGTAGTAGTATTTAGGTAGGTGCTTTATTTTACGATACGATGTGTAGTAATAGTAGATCGTAGTAAAGAGTAGTAAGTAGTTGTAATATTCCGTAACAACTTACTATATACGAGCCCATATAACCATATAAGCTGTATATCTAATGACTGGATATATTATAAATTATAATGATATATATAAAAAAAGGTTTAGGTATATATGCAAGTGTATAATTTTTTCAACCAAAGTCTCCAGCTTCAGCAATGAACAGATACAAAAGCAACTTTAACTTCACTGCTGCTGTTGCCTTTTTTCCAAGTCTTATCTCTCGTTTTCTTGTCTGTAATAGAAACTTTTTGCTTTTTTGGTAGTTTGCTTGAAAGAGACACGCACACGAAATGTATGTGTATAAAATGTAGATAATATGTGCATGCACACGGCTATGCAAACAGCAAGAACAAAATCTCCATCTCCCTTCTTTTTCTCTTTGCTCACTTTTCAAGAGCTGAATGCATACTGACTACATGGATTCTCTTTGTCGAGTATTTTAATAGCTTTGATAGCGTTACTTCAACTTGTAGTTTAGCAGGAGTGGTGGTGGTGATGGTAGTAGTAGTAGTATTTTTTTTACTTTGACGTGAGTAAGTATGCAAGATAGGGATTGGAAATTGTGTGTCGTTTGTGAGACTGCTACTGCTGTTGTAGATGTTTGTTATAATAAGGCGTACTACTACTTCTACTACTGCAACTACACTCATAAAGCATTATTGCACATGTACATTGCAACGTATTATACACTTAGAGTACAAAGTACCAAATTTTTCAGCGTTACATTTGCTTGTGAAAAAGAAAGGAAAAAGATTTTAGGCTGCTTTGTGATAATTTTTCTCTTGCTCGTCCTCCTTTTCTATTGCCTTTCTTTCTTGTTTTCTTGATGACGACGATAATCATCATCATCATATTCCCTGTTCGATGATCCTATATTATCCTTTCTTTCTTCGGCAGGGCTCTGGCGATATAATTCTTTGCCAGACACACAATACGTTTTACTGTATACGTACTTACTCTGTCGAGAGGGAAAGAGGGATGATTCTGTTTACATAAATGGATACTCAAGCAGACAGGCAAACAGAACATTCCAAACTCCATGAATTCTTTATGCGATGATGATGACGACGACGATCAGAATGTGTACGTATCTGTAAGCGTATGTGTGCATTTTAAATTGTTTAAAAAAATTACACACGCATTTTTTTACTAATTCATGTTCCCTTTCTGCTACATGAAGTATGTTACACAAAATGTTTTTTTACCTGATAACCCTGTTCAAACCGTGGAAATATCCTGTTTTTCCCTTTCAGGCTGTGCAGCTTTATCCAATCACTTAATTCTTTTCGCTTAATTTCGGCGTTCCCGTGCTTCTGCTGTACTTCAATTCGACTATAATTTGGTTTTCCCTCACAATAGCACCCTATTACTGTACCCCTTTTAAGTATGGATAATTGACATCCCTGCTTTTTTTAAAGTAAGAAAATTGTCTCCTTGTTGGTGGTACTTTTCTCATGCGTACAAAATATGTAAATGCCGTTGCGTGTTTGTGTGCTTACATCTTGTTTTTGTTTCTCTTCCTTCGGGTCTCCTTTTGCTTGCCCTGTATATTTTCTCTTGTAAACCGTTTATATCCCATTTCAATTTCTGTTTTGTGTGTAAGCAAGGCAAAACGAGTGGAAGGAAATAGGGTAATGACAACTAGGAATGATCATGATGATAATGGCGATCAGCAAAGAGGTTTTTGTGTGCGTTAGAATTAGTGAATGGTGTACCACGATGACGATGATGATGACACCGTTGACGAGAGTGATGTTTTCCTATTAGCTATACACATTAGCACAACTACATACTAAAGTGTATTTTTTTCTTGTCTCTCTTCTTCCTCCTGCACATTTGAATAAATGATGTATGCAATGTTAATGTCTTGCCTTTTCTTGACTTGACAAATGATTGTATTCTCGTAAGAAAATATTTACTTTTTCACATGGTTGAAGAGAGACGGTGAATTTGTCAATATTACGAGGGTTTACAGAATGGCTTAAATTGAAAAACAGTGGCAGTAACCGTAAAATAAGCGCAAGCAGCAGCGAACAACGGCGCGGCAGCAGCGGCGGCTGCGGTGTTGGTGGTATGGTGTCAGTGAATGACGACGATTGACGATGATGGCGGTGGTGGTGGTTACGTCGTTCGTTTGGCGTGATTATCATTGTAATGCTGATGCATAAAACTTAAGCCGTGCTTAAACTGGCAATTCCACCCGCCGCCGGGATAGAGTAATAAAAATAAAAATAATAATATTGTAAATTCTAAGCATAACTTGCTATTTTTTCCTACCACTTTGCGACGGTGCTAGTGTTTTTGTTGTTGTGGAATATAAAGTATAATTTTGTTAAACATGCATTCTATCATCGATAATAAACATTAACATAAAAAATGTTTTTTCGTTTGAACGAAGAAGAGGAGAGAAGTCGTTGTTGGTCGTAATAATAATAATAACAATGATCGTCGCGATGATATCATTATATCCACTTCGTGTGTTATTCACACTGAACAAACTTTGTATTTTAGCTGGGCTCTGTGTTCTTCTACCACCTAGTCTGCTTATTCTGTGCTTGTTTTAATGTGAAATAGCTTGATCATCATCATCGTCATCATCAGCCGCAACATCGCCTTGATATAAATGTAAACACTATTACTTTGATTTAAGGAATATGCGGTGCTATTATAACTGTTATTATTATTGCTGCATTACTATATTATGTTTGTTCTTGTTCTCATGCTCGTGTTGGTGATGGCTATATAGTGGTGGTGGTGAATGAACATTATTGCACATTTTCAATGATCACGACGATACGACGACAATCATGATAATGATGAGGTGCAGCGCAGAAGTAACAGCAGAGTAGTGTAATAATAATGGGGTTATTTAGGATTTCTTCTCGGAAGGAAAATTGATGGTGAGCAAAAAACAAATAATAACTGAAGAAAATATGCTTTTTCTTTTGCACTTACACATGTGATGTGGCCCAATTGCTAGAGCTTTAAGCTGTGTACCCTTTTTGCTGGTTATGACATGATAGGGTATAGCATGTTGTTAAAATTCATTTTGTTTTGAGACGATCGTTAAAAAGATAGATGTGTATGTGCGCGTTTGTGTGCTCCTGACTGTTTTTAGACGTTTTTATCACTACACATCCCTCGTCATATTAATGTGGTACTAGCACTTGAGTTGAGCTCATTTTGGCATTTTGATTGCATCGTTTCTTCTCTAAGGTGTGATATATGGACTTCATTTTGTCATTAATAACACTACCAAGAGGGACGACAAAACGGTCTCCCCTTTCATATTTTCGAGAGAGAAATGAAAACATACATGTGTGTTGTTGTTATCGTCTCTAGACAGATGGATTGGTTTCTGAATATAAAGCCTTGATAATATAGACTATCAACTATAACATTTACACACTGTACTACTTTCCTCTAAAAGACAAAAAGCCCAGTACGTTGTGTATATGCATGTCTGTAGGTATTAGTAGAGGGCTGGCCTGCATAAAAAAGTAGAATACTAACGATTAGGTCAAAATAAATTCCAATTATGCTTGCTTACTAGGCATCTGGAATGGAGAGCATTTTTTAGGAAAAGGAAAATGACTCTCTGAAGCTCTTCACTTCCATGCTGGTCTTTTTGGTACATTCAATGTTCGTGTTCGTTCGTGTATTGCCAGTAGTAGTGCTAGAATGGGTGAGCGA
This sequence comes from Callyntrura guangdongensis, assembly GCA_027744295.1. Taxonomy (NCBI): domain Eukaryota; kingdom Metazoa; phylum Arthropoda; class Collembola; order Entomobryomorpha; family Paronellidae; genus Callyntrura; species Callyntrura guangdongensis. The sequence goes on from JAHZNB010005686.1 coordinate 6,166, forward strand.
GAGAGAGAAGCGAGCGAGAGTGATATTTTTCTTGAAGAGTTTTTATTAGGGAAACTAATTTTCTCCGCCCCAGTTGGCCATGCTTCCATGAATTCATGAAAAAGTAGATCATTTATATACCGTCTTCTGGGAACCAAAGGAAATTAGCTCACGCTTCTTACTTTTTTTATTTTCCTTCTGCTTCATTTCTACCTAAAAAGAAACATTTTTTTGAATACAACACGTATGTACCTATGTTGTACTTTAACCATTCACACACCAGCGTAGTTCTCTCACTCTCTGTTGAACAACGTGCACGTGTGGTAAAATGGTAATATTCATTCATAATATTTATTCCTTTCTTTCTTTCAGCAGCAGAAGTACCACTAAGAACTATCATCATCGTCATACAACAACCAGAGCACCAGAAAATGAAGCCGAGGACGATCATGCTGGCGCTGATACACACTGAATGGAGGATCAAGACTTTGCTTTGTAATGGCGTACACATATACCTTACTACTATCAATAGATATATGTTACCATACCATCAAAACACGACTATAATCATGCCAGCTAGGTGTATTCTTTAGAATTCCATTTCATAGTGAAAAGAAGAGACATGGTCATTATGAGAGTGAAGTGTCTCACCTCAACTTACTAGACACTCACGAGAGAGAGAAAATCCCTTGGAAGATTGTTTTCTTTAAGACCTGAAAAGATTTTTTTAATGAAATTACTTCAGCTGTCACATTTTTGTAATAAAAAGTCCGTGTGTAGGTAGAAATATTTAAAAAAATAGTATGTTTAATACTCTGTAAAATAATAATGATCATCATCATGATATTTATATAAATATGCGCCATGTTTGCAGACCTCTTTTGGCGCACCAACAAAAGCAACCACTCTTGCCACTGCCACCACCACTGCTGCTGCTACCATCACCATCATTTCGATTACTTGGACTAGTATAGTATTCTTTCTGCTTACAAGTTACTCGAGTCAACATAATTTTTAGGTCGAGTCATGGAGGAAGGAAACAAACCATTATCATCCCCTTTTCTTTTTCTTCGTCGTCGTCTTCTTCTTCTTTTACCCATTTTGATTCACTGTCAGTTGTGTGTTTTTTATGAACATTAAAGTCATTTTCTCCCTCTGTAATGCAACTTTATGTGTTTACAAAGCTACTATATTACACCAACCAGCGCAACTGAACAAAACTGTACTGCATACTATGTAATGTCGTATTACTACCATCACACGATTTTTTTGTAAAAAATGACTGTTTTCTTCTACTACTACTCGTACTACTGCCACCGCCGCCGCCACTACTACCAACCAAACAGAGAAAATGTGTGTTTGTGACCGCTTTTGATATTGCTTTTTGTGTGTGTGCCTACTACTTTTTCTGCTACTCCTCGCGTCCTTAATAGTGTACCCCGCCCTTTATTGCAATAATTTCTGTCTTTATATTTCTACTTTTTTTCTTCGCAGCTTCAAGAAAAGAACTACTTGTGTGTTATACAAATATATGAACGTATAGATATATAAAACGTGGGTACGTCTGTATAAAATGTAAAAAATATATACGTGCCTACCATCACTACTACCATACAACATCATCGCTAGCACTCTCAAATTTAATGTTACTCTTTGAAGAAAACTACACAGTAATAAAAAGCACTTGTTTATACACTTCTTCGTCCTGACTTGGCAAGGAAAGCATTTTAAAAACTTATTTCGAGTAAATCTTTACGTTATAACGTACAACACGACATTCAGCACCAGGGCATATTATATACAGATGATTTCGTATTACAAGCCATAAGTAAAAACAAAAAAAATACAGCAGCAAAAAGGAACGTCCGTGAGTGTATGTATGTAACTCTACCGTATCTACACTTATCGTGTCATAGTCCTGCATGCTAAAGAATTGCTGCGTTGTAGACATTTATTTTTTTACAAGTTAAGAATACAAAAACCTAGAGAATTTATAAAATAGCAAGAAAATAAGTTTTTAAATAAAATAATTCGTGGGCTTGCTGCTGCAAGTTATCTTCTCGAAATCTCTGGAAGGCATGGAGCGTAAGAGCCAAAAGTACACACTCGTAGTAGGCACCCAGGACACATGGACACACGAACTATCGTTTAATTTTTTTGTTTTTATGAATACATTTTGAAGAATGGAATGCAAAGTTTAAGAACATGTTAATGTAAATTATGTCACATATTTTAACAAGTGTAGTTGTACAAGTTATCTGCTGGTTGGTAATGGGTGTAAAAGTGTATATATGCATTAAAGGGGAAAAAGTTGTTTTTAAGTTGAATATTTTCCTCTTTTGGCTCCCTACACACTTTGCCGACATGCAAGGTTTTCAATGGACATTATATAATCATCATTAAGGATCATCGTTGTCATTATATCAGGGAAAAGTCATTATCGTCATTATTAAATGTGCACACATTAGCTGGGACGTGGAGAGAGAACACTCCAAACAGTAGAAAAAGCTTGTAAAATGGAACTGAATTTTTTTATATAATATGATTCACAATGTTATATGTTCATACTGAGTAGTACTAGTAAGTAACTTCGTGGATAGTTATTTCATTTAGGTTTTTGTCTCCATGTCTCATGCTGATGGTAGAGATTCCTATGTTTGCTAAATCTCTATTATGTGCATAAGTACAAAAGCAATAAGAATGAACTACCTTCCACCATCACCACTACCTCTCTGTCTCTGTCTCTCTCTGTCTCTCTCTCTCTCTCTCTCTCTCTCTCTCTTTGCCCGTATTTTTTCAAAGTACCATCTAATGCTTCGACGAAGGCTCCCTGTATTCTATTGTAGACAAAACTATATTTTTGTGGAAAATTCCAAATAATGAAGCACAGTTTTTGTTGTTGGATGAAACAAATACGCTTGCATATTTCATGCTGACGCGCAGAAAGGAGAATATTATTTTTTGTGAGTTTTTAAACAATGCTGGGAATGGTCTCTCTCGGAGAACGGATGGACGCATGCATGACATATCATGGATACACAATACAATGTTGTTTCATTGGGGATTATGTAGGTATATAGCCCGTGTGTTTGTGTGTTCTCTTTGAGAATCCTAAATGCACACGCTATTTTTGTTCCCTTTGGCTCTTTTTGAACAATAATGAAACTAATGACATTGTGTGTTTCCCTGCTGCCGGCCGGCTGCGTTTCTGATTATTATTATGAGGCTCAACTCACAGCATTCATTCAGCAGCACACACACACATATCATTGCAATAAACATGCATCCGTCAGTATCTATGTTTTGATAACTGATCCCACACTGTTTTCAGTGGAGGTGGTGACCATAAAGCTCATCATCATCGTCATTGTCGTCAACTGCACAGTCAACAGTGCGCACGGCTCACCACTCATCAACACAACAAGGCTTCACTCTCGGCGCACACACACACATACACTTCGGCTACCATTATATTCAACATTACCCTGAAATTAATATGGAAGTTGTCCTATATCGTAATGAATTCATGCATATGAAGTTCTAAAACAGGCAGCATACATTCATACACTTATCCCTCTACCACCGAGCCTCACAAGTAATTATCATCATCTCATCTTCCTCACATCATCATCGTCGTCATCATTGAAAAATGATAGTAATGACGATAATGATTCTCTATTCTTTTCAAAAATATCNGTAATGAATTCATGCATATGAAGTTCTAAAACAGGCAGCATACATTCATACACTTATCCCTCTACCACCGAGCCTCACAAGTAATTATCATCATCTCATCTTCCTCACATCATCATCGTCGTCATCATTGAAAAATGATAGTAATGACGATAATGATTCTCTATTCTTTTCAAAAATATCAAAATAAAAATGTAACTACTATTTCAAAGGAAGTCCCTGTTCCGGCTCAACTACAGTGTGAATTGAATTGAAACGCTGGGGTGGTTGCTGGTTGGCCGGGCTCAGTTCAGCTTTCAAGTACCATAAAAATATTACATGATGTTGATGGAACAGTAATGATAACAACTTGACTTTTATATTATATTACTATTTTTTAACGTTTTGTTTTATCTCTTAAAATGACGATGATCACTTAAATTGAATAGATAGGTACATGTGTAAAAACTGTCATGCTATGTGCACATTGAGGAATAATACTCAAACGTAATGTCGTAATGTGTGTGAATGCATATGTTATTATTCTGTATTTAAAAAACTACTTCCTGAAACCGTAAAATGTTAACCTTTATTCATGTTTTTTAATTGTGTTCGTTGGAATGATACTGCAATTTTTATTTTTTAAAAACAACACAAAATATTTTATATTCTGTCATCAGCAACAGCACACTCTCTGCTGCGTATATCTTTCAGTGTTTTATCACTCCATGATGATCGTTATTTTGTTTGTACCTCGTGAATTATAGAGAAATCACGTGGAAATCACCAGATAATCTAAATGTTATGCGCATACATAATGTGTCTAAAATATTCTGATCGATAAACATATCAAAACAGCCTATCTGCCGGTATATCTATATCTGAATTTCTGTATTTAAATTTACATAATATGAAACGCGAAAAGAATACTTCAAGCTTAACTGGCTTGTAGGGTCAAGTTAAGACAATGTCTAGTACGCATACTCTTTGGCAAACTATTTGAAAAACAAAAAAGACTTTTGCTTACGAAAGAGCGCATACAGCTTGTCTTGTGTTGTCATTTTAGCATAATTTATTTTCTATCATGTCAACTGACATAATGACATTATGATGATAACGATAATGATCTTTGAATATTATTTACCTTCTTCAAAACACAGGAAAAAAAATGAAATTTTAAAGTGCTATTAAAATATTTCTTTAAAATAAATCTGCAGATTACGCATTACTCTTGATCATATTGTACGTGTGTATGTATGAAAGCAAGGGCTATTTTACCATCATGGAATAGAAGACATTGGCTGACAATTTATTCTATAAAGTCATTTACCCAGGTATGCTGACGTGCGTGGTTTACCGTTTCAGCAAATGAATGAATTTCGTTTTTTTTTTCAGACTGACTGATCCTGTTGAATGAATCTCTTCCGCGGACACTTACTTTTGAAGGCAAGCTGAATGAAGGAGACAGAGAGTGGAAAAAGCTAAGAATGATATTTTCCTCCCGACTTATCTTTCATAAAAGGTCAAAATACTGTACGGTATAAATTCGAGGAAATATTACTTTCTATCACGAACGAAGGAACGATAACAAAAAACTGAGCTTAAAGAGAATAATGCACTCCTGTCCACGCTTCTCACACAAGATGAGCTTCTATTGTCAAGTTCTTGATACGATATTATGGTGTGGTTGGTTGGTGATACTGTGTCTGATATGCGACTGACTGATACTCCCTGATGCATTATTTTGGTACACTTAAAAAATGTAGTATGTTCGACGAACATTCGAGTACGTCCATATAACACATAATATGCGTACCTACTACTCCGTTCATACTTGACATAATAAAAAGCACTGCAACAAAAGAAAAAAACTGTTTTGTAGTGCTCATAAAATGAGAAGCCAAAAGATTCTGAGAAATGATTAAAATATGTGTGCAATGCTGATGTGACTCAAGATGAAGTGTTGTATGGGATGATGACGACGATGATACCGCGACTGCACCATCAGCACAAAATAATGACAATAATACATAAAATTATCCCCGTCAATTTAATGTATACTCTCTCTTGCTTACGCTAAAAGAAACGTTTATTCAAAATTGCAAGAAAGATTATCTCTTCATCGCTTTGTTTTGGGCAACTCAACCACTAGTAAACAATTTTGTATCTGCATGTTCATGTTCCAATAAAAACATACGAACCGTTTCATACAAATTGTTGTCATCCTCACACTGAGTCAATTTTTCCCGTCAATTTCGACTAACTATTGAATCAAATGAGTGACTCACTGAATATGGGGCGAGCGCTTTCTATCAAATGATAAATACAAATATACACATAAGTATATGTATACAAATATGCAAATTT
>JAHZNB010005687.1:0-14484 GCA_027744295.1 Callyntrura guangdongensis
GAATGCTAGGAAGGAGTAAATGAGTAGGTGCACTATATGTAGTATTGATAGATTGATCATGTTGTCGAAAGGTAGGTAATATATATATATATATATAAATAAATTTACAGCACTGCATCAACAAAATCCAAAGTACACATTTTTGCATCATTTGACTAATAGACTTGTTGTAATGTAATTCACCGCAGTTGCGGTTAGATGGGTCACCTAAATGCATTAAGCAAAAATAAATTCTTACTCTGTTCGGAAAAGTTGTATGAGAATAAGAAATTTATCCACACTTGGCTCTACTACACGGATACGACTGCTTAATACGTTTATGTTGTACTTTCTTAACAATGACAGCACTATATTTGAGTTTTTACGTAAATTATATAATATGAACGTGCAAGGCAATGCTTATGTATTTTTCCATACAACTACCATGCTCGGTTAGTTATTAAAATTTAAGTAATTGGTTTAATTTGATGAGCAATTTTTTATTAAGGCGGTAGTTAAAAAGTGTAACGATAATGACGGGAGGCAGCTTATAAAATGTTTATTGCATAAATATGTTTATGGGATTGCACGTTTTAGATGTAGTCGATAGTGTATACAATATATGTATTTTCAAAGTGTAGCAGTAGGTTTTCCACAACACCACTTCCCTATTATTATTAAACTTAAAATCTACCGAAGGGAAACACAATGCTTCGTACAAAAACTGTTTGCTTAATAATGAAAAGCAACAAGCAAAACCGTCACATATACACACGTGCGGCTGCATTCAGCACGCGAAACAGCCAGTTATATAAAGACAAACAATAGATTTTTCAGCAAATCCTGTCGTGAAAATAATGACTTTTGACTGAAATTTTTCACCACACATGTATATTGTATATACATTCAGTATTTTGCACGAAAACTGTGTTTTCAGTATGTAGTCATTGTTTGCAATACATACCACCTGTGAAGTTCAAAAATACAAGTTAGGTAACTTCCAATAGTTTGAAGGTCATGGAAAGTTCTATTGTGCCGGGATGATTCCGCACAGGAATATCAATTTTAAATGAACGAACACAGACATGCTTTTTATGTTGTCATTTTAGTTTTGAACCCTAAGTTTGCCATCTGTTTTTGCACACAGTGTAGCACATCCACTAGGAGCTTTTTGAATTTATGCGCAAATAATTTACTGTAAAATGTGTTAATTTTTTCATGTAAAAAACGATAGTTTCGCTTTAGCTACGTATATTTAGCCATCCTTGTCCAGTATTATATGACAAGCAAAAGTCTTTTGCTTGTCTTGCATACGCTTGCACAAGCACAACTACATATGGCCAAACTACTGCAATTTTTTTATCTAGTAATTTTATAGTAGTGTTTTCCTTGTTGTATGTATTTATTAAGTTGAACACCTAACATTTGGCTTCATGGTGTTTACTGATTCATTGGAAAATGTTTTCATGGGGTTCAATTCCAAGGAGTGGAAATAATGCCTAGAATAATACTTCGACTAGAAGTAAATTACTACATGCAGTCATGTAGCAGACACACTCAAACAGAAAAAGTATTGAGGGAGGTGTGGTGCTTCGGAAATTTTAAAAAATACAATGAAAGCAAAGGCAGCGAATAAGGAAGTGAACCATACATATACTCAAAGAGCAGTTTATAGGTTACAAAAACTTGCTGTTGGTGATGGTGTTTTCTGGGTTAGCTTTTCCTTCTCAAGGACGAAACGAACTATATCTACCGCCGTGCCTTCCCTGCGTTTGTCTGCTTCAAAAATTGGCAAGTTCTATCGTTGTATAGCTTCCCATGCAAGCCTTTTTAGCTACATCAAATAGGTATATGTTGAAGAGCAAAGCGACAAAAATCACTATATCGAGTTGCGTAATAACGTGATCCACGATGTCATTAAATGAGTTATGAGCAGGTTTAATTTACGATTATTGTCTTCCTTTCTATTAAAACAGTGAGGCATTTTGTAGTAGTACGAAATTGGTGTCTACCACTTTTGTCATGAATGGACAAATCAAATCCTCCGCAACGTGCGTTGTCATTCTTTATAAAGACAGATAAATGCATATACAAAGATCGTAAATTTAAATAGGTAATTCTGTGAGATGCTTAAGCAATGTAGGCAGAATAATATTTCTTTGAATACGAGTCTAAAATAGATTTCCTGAACAGCTGGAAATTTTATAGTTCTTTATTTTTCTGTAATACATATTGCTATTCCATCTGTTTCTCTTGCCTTTGGCCGTATGGTAAGGTTTGAAGGTCAGCGTTTAGTGGATGAGACTGATAAACATCATTAACTGGTAGTAGTTAATAAATATGCACAGTAGTACAACCACGACCAAAACTGTGTATTCTATAATATTAATTTGTATTTACTCGCACTTTTTTGTACCGCATTGCATTTTGCATTGTATCTTTGAATGGCAATGTGTAACAAGACAGAGAGCAGGACAACAAGTTAGCTGTTTTGCAGGAGCAGTGTTTACAATAACAATAGAGAAGTTGTATAACTTAATGTACCAAGTACCAATAGAGAATACGTAGAGGTGACTAGCAATAGTAAGTAACAAGCTACGCCATCACTTGCCTGGCTGTGAGAAATTCATATATTCTGTAGAAGCAGTGGTCGCGGGGGAATATGTGGAATATAGCTGAGTTGTGTTGCAACTAGCAAGGTTGTGCAATAAAAAATGATAGAAAATCTTTTACTCTTTTCCATTACATTTCATTTCTTTTTCCTGGATACATATGATACAGTACGTAGGCATGCGGCTCACAAGTATACGTTTGTTTGTATCAAGATTTATCTATCAAATCTAGCATAAGTATGAATCTGTATTACATACCTATATAGACTTTCCTAGCTAGTTAAGTAGTATAGGTACATTAGTAGAGTGTTTGCAACAACAGAAAACTTTGCCCATATGTGATGCATTTATCTGCCAGGTTTTTATGGGCGAAACTATATAAACTGTCGTAGTTTTGTTGTAACATGAGAGAAAGAGTCCCAGATTGCTACTTTAACATTGCTCAGGTTTATCCGTATTTTTATTACATTTAATGACACGAAATGGATGCATTTTGGTGCAGTAAAAGTTTTTGTTTATTTTCTTTATATCATTAGCCACAATCAGCAAACTATACTAAATGCAGTTTTAAGTAGTACTACAGGTACATACGATACAAAAAGTACCTAATCTAATGGCAAGTGGTATGATAGTTATGCCATACCATCTGTCATCTAGAGTGATAAAGTTTTGCCTTTATCTACCCCTGCAAATTTTTAGTCATTTCTTAATTTCATACAATTTTCTGTGCTAGTAAAGTTAAATTATAATACATGATTTTATGCAGCTTGAACGGTAACGGTATGCTTATGGTTTAACTTTTATGTATTCAGCAAAAATCAACTGCAGCTGGTCCTTTAGTTAAAAATTGAATGTGGTATGCTAACTGTTGCTTTTGTTGTTTAGTGTAAATATACTTGAAGAACCAAAAAATCCGTAGATTACAGTATTAATCACGGGAAATGTTATCACATATTTGCATGCTTTGTTTTATAATAACTTTGAAAGAGAGGGAGAGACGACCAGCGCCGGTGTTGCAAAAGAAGTGCAGCAGCAACAAAAATCCGTGCATGCATGTATTTATCCCAACGATTTGTCGTGCGTATCGGTCCGTCGGGAGAATGCAATTAAAATCACACGTGGAGGAAATGACCTTCTAAAACGTTCACATTACAGGGAACGGGAGAACTGTACTTGTTCATGCTACGCTACTTACGTGAGAACTTGAGATCCCGTTGTTAGTCCTCAATTTTTCTATGCGTTCGAATCCGAAACTACATGGTTTTCCTCTAGGGAAAGGTTAATCTCAGCACTTGCAATGCCAAAGTGACTGAGATTCACAGGGGTTCCTGAATTCGATTCGCAAACAGGTATATTATTGCATAGGAACATGCCACTTGTCCCACGACGTATTACTACAGGAAGTTTTTGTGGGTATTTTCTGTCACCCCCGCCCATGGAAAGGTGATATCAGTCTAGCAGGCTCAATTACACAATGAATCACCTTTTCTATGCATATTCTTTCGGGTTTACAGAATTTTGTTTCTGGAAGAATATTTGAGGCATTACACACAATTTCGTTTTCATTGCGCATGTAAACTTTTTTAACTCAACGTCAGCAGCATCACTATTACAATTCTATCTGTGCTTGCATTCACATTTCACGCTTTCTAAATTCATTCCGTCTCACTGCGTAAACTTGCAATGCAATTATTATGAAGTTGATGTAACAAAAGCAGTTTGAGTGGAATGCTTAATTTAGGCGCAGCTACAAACAAAACTGTAGTGTGACAAAAACCCTTACGGGTCATAATTCATCAGTGCCAGTGAGTGATATGTTGTTGTCGGTGTCTTTTAGAGAGACTTTGTGGTAAGCTGCGTAAATGCACAACACGTTGTAATCTATTTTAAGGGCATTTTAATGCACACTCAACCATAAATTCATGTTAGTTAGATCATAAAACACGGGCGAAGCATGAGACGCAGCAGAGGTGAGGAAAACGCTCTAGTAAAACAAATTTACATTGCTTGCATACAATGTTAGCAAAATTTTAATATGTCTACGTCTATAAAAACAGTCATAACGTAATTAAACGATAAGTGCATACGCGGACATATTAAACACTAGACAGCCATAATTTCCCTCTTTAAGCTGTGCTGAAAGTTTCATATGCATTGTCAAATTATGCTACCACATTATTGCAGGAAATGGAATACTTATGCTGTACTTTAAATTATTCTTTTGTTGATTTAAGTGAATAAGGAAGTATATGACTGTCGTCACATCAGTAACTGTACCACGACAAAAATTCCTCAATTGTTAGGGATGTCCCTGCAATGTTTAAAGTTAGTTGGTAGTTATCTACATATTCTGTAGATTCGCGATTCGCGTGCTGATCTGCCAACATTCTTACCATAAAGGTTTTGATGGGAGTCCCAAGAGGGATTTTTCATTTTTAAAAATCCCTAACCCCTCAGCCAGAGCCAAGCTTCTCAATCAATTACAGCAATTTACAAACCTTAACTGTGCTCGTAAAGGGAACACGACCAAAATGCATTGCTGTATTGGGCAAGTTTGGAAAGGTACCTTTTTGCTTTAAATATATGAGATTAGGGATACACAGTGAACCACTAAACTTACAGCTTTGTGATGTGGCACGGTTATGGTATTAATATTACACGCGAAGACTTTCCCTTCTTAAGAGCCATGTCGCACTTTATTCGTGACTACAAGCATTTCTCTCTCTCCCCATATATAATGATCATGTTGTATGATGCAAAGTTGTAGTAGTTGTAGTAGTATTACTTTGAGCGTAATGGTGGATCCCTTCAAAAGATATTTTTTTAAATGAGAGATTATAAATTTTGCTGTATAATAAACGAAAACGAATGTTGCAAGGAATTTGTAATGGGGACCTGTATATCATTCGTTTTTTTTCACCTCGTACCACCATCAGGCAGCAGCAGCAACAGCACATCACATTTCTTCTTAAGCAATCTGCATGGTTTGTGCACACAGGCATGAAAAGGCATCTTTTACGAACAGACAGACAGTTGTTTCTTACAGATTTTTTATGGTGGTGGTGAGAAAAGTACATGTATCCATCTCTAGTGTAACGCATCACAGAATAGCAGAGAATGCTAGCCTGTGACGACGACGACGTCGCTCTCCGTCATCATCATCTCCGTGATGATATGTTGTTTTACTTTGAATAACAGGATTTGTAATATAGGTCGCAGCAAAATGCAATCCTTACTACACGCGTGTTTTTACCCATGGCATTGTACCACAATAAAATAATACTACTAGTAAAAAGTGGTAGCGTAACATGTGGATTTTTCGCGTGTGTAAAACTATACAACTTTAAAGGAATAGCTAATGTTCCTTCTTCTAACAATGAAAAAGTGCTTTGTGACAACAAATATAATGCAAGTTTAGCATTCAGAAAAGACTTTTGCGACTCGACTGGTGCTGCTGCTGACTGACTACTGTTCTATCAAAGACACGACAATGAATATTGCAAAAGAAATGCTGAACATATAGGGGACGTGAAGAGACTCCACAAGGAACTTCCTTTTTTTCCACGGTAAACACAATCGCTTGGTACGCCAGGTTTCATCTCCTTAAATTCACATCTAGTCCCATCCCCATCATCCTCAACCAGTCAAAACTTTTTTTGCATACTTGGATATAAACAACTGACTGACTGGTTGTTGTAGTAGTAATACGAAACGACAGTGGTTCAACTAGTGGTAGAAATGATGATGTGGCAGTTTGAGAAGGGTATGACAACATTTGGGGCTCGTTGTGTATTTAATACAATTTTCTGATGTGGTGGATGAACAGAAATTTGAAATGTGCAAGAAGATTACGGTCACATTTATTTAGCATTTAGATTGCAAAAATCATTAGGCTTTGCTAATAATACTACTTCTAGCCATCATTGAAAAAATAATTTTTCTAGATTCAAGCTGTTACGTTGCGTTTTATATCTTCAAGGGATTTGCCCAAGGGCTATATATATGTGTATAACCCAGATTATATGGTTGTACCTGCTACATTATAAATAGGCCTAAATATAATCCAGATCATATCAGCACTTTAGGTATGTAGGTATCATTAAAAGTTTTTATAGGTGCTCATTTAAAACCAAAGTTCAAGTTGTACCTGCTACATTATAATAGGCCTAAATATAATCCAGATCATATCAGCACTTTAGGTATGTAGGTATCATTAAAAGTTTTTATAGGTGCTCATTTAAAACCAAAGTTCATAAGAATAGAGGAAAGTATCCACACGCACGTGTAAGCAATGATAGATAACGTAGGTATATAACTAGAAAATGATGAAAGCGTTTCAACCGCTTGACATTTACAGGAGTACACATAAATTAAAGGAAGAAAGCAAGTATGACCATTGAGTACCAAAAACGAAAAATATATAAAGGATAGAGGACTTTACAACTTTCAAGTGTTTTAGCTCTAGCGTTTAAAATACAGACTCATCGTTATTAGTCAAAGATATTATCTACGTGGCGTGCCATTTTCTCCGAACGTTCTTTACATTTTACTCTTTAAACTGCGGTTAAGTTGTACAGCACATTCGTTTGTGTAACTGAAGTTTTATAAACATGATCAAATAATTGAGTTCATCCGTTGTGTAACTGCGATTCTGAAAAAAATCTGCACACTAAGGGAAAAAGTTCGATAAAACTACAAAAACCGTCAGTACCGTTTCCTTTGTTATTGTAGCATGCCTCGCTGATTTTAAAAAAGGTCCGACTGACTGTCTAACATCACTTTTGCAGGGATACACAGCACAAAGCACAATACCTTGAGAACAGATAGATGGGTAGGTGGGTTACCATCAACCAGCCAGACTTTTTTTGTCTGTGTATGTGTGTGCAACTGTGCAGTACCGTATTTAAAATGGTGGAATACACGCTTCGTTTCATTTGAAAAGCCGAAAGGGGTTTTGATACCACTATAATAATAGTAATGAAAAAAGTAACAAACAGTAATACATAATAAACTCGACTATTTTAGGAATCATTGTTCCCATAATATCTCGCCTTTTAAATGTATTATTTTTGGTGGAAAGTCAAGAATAGTCTCTGCAAATTCTAGTAGCTGGCTGTTTACAAGCGTCAACATAATCATTCTGGGATTTTTTAGAGAGTAGATACGCATGAATTGTGGTACCGTGTCATTTTGGTAAAAGCATATACCTACATATTATCATCGTACATCTTTAAAGGAAAAGTTGCATGTTTTTAATCAGCTGCACTGCTGATACAATTTCTAGAAATAAATAAAATAAGGGAGTAAAGTTAAAATAAAATATAACGGTTCAGATTTTTTTTCAAATGTACTCTTTCTTTGACAGACCCTTTTACTTGCATGTTATGTATATGTTATTAAATTTAACTTCTTTCGCATAATAGTCTTGTGGTAACTTTAAGAAATCATGACAGTATTCACGTTATCACAGATATTTCAATAACTTAATTAATGCGATTCTGTTGTTTTAAAAAAAACAAGCGTCTTTCATTAAACATGACTTACGGCATGTTACAGGAGGTTATAGAAAAATGGTTTGTATAATAACAACTAACAAACCAAGCACACGGTAAACACATTAGATAGTATTTTTACAATTAGTTAAGCTGAAGTCCCCATTACGAACTATGTAGTGCGTGTTGCATATTTCTAGTTATTAATACATTGTTGTCACAATTTAAAAATTATTACCTCCTTCACAATCTCACGTTCCCTTTTTTACTTTGATTAAGGGAGCCTTTTCATGCTCACGCAATGCAAAAATATTACAGGTGCCTTCTCATAAAAAGGAAAAACAACTACCTTGTGTGTGATGCTGCATTTTAAAGTAATTTTACACTTACAGCAAGCAAGGTGGGCATATGAGAACAAAATGTGAATAGTAAGGGGTTTACATTGATAAAGCTATTAACTATCAATCATACGTGTGTGTGGATTCGCAGTAGATGGTCTTACGCGTATTGGTACTGTCGGCCTACGTAAGAAGCAAGGTACAGTCTACCTTTACCATTTCACCACTCCAAAGCTTGGAAGAAAAAATCCGAATCTTCACTGCCTGCAGTAGTGTTGGTCGTAGTCTGCAAACTTTTTGGAGGAGTTGGTGAATTGAAGTAAATAAAAATTATTTTTTATAGTTTATTTATATGCCACGATAGCGATAGTCTTGATATTTATCCTTCAGACAGGGAAATTGGTTTACATACGCAAACACGGCGGCGTCGCAATCTTGTTGTGAGTAGGACTTTGCGATGTGAGATTATTGGAGATTACATTTAACATTTATTCGTACCTGCAGCATTTTTAGCATGGGGAACTTTGCCGTTTTTACGTGTATGTATTGAGAATCATGGCGTTGAAATGACCCTGAGGTACTGCTTTAATATCAATAAAAACAGTACCGACTGAGTAAAGGGCTGAGTGATGTATATATATTGTCATGATAGCTTTTGTATGCTTCGGTTGCCTCTCTGGTATGCTATTCAAATACAAAACGAATCCTTTGCGTAGATTGTCTGACAAGAATTCATTCTTATTGTGGTTGGTGAGTATGTATGTTTGTAATCAAGTTATGCTTCCGTACAAGTAACTACTTGCACTATTATGCCCCACACATTTCATTCCGCTACCATTATAACAAAATATGTGGTAGAAGTGTATAAATATGTATGTGTAGGAACATAAGGATACGTCGGATAAGCTTGCTTGTATTATACAAATTAAGTACCGTTAGAATTGGCAATGTGTGTTGAACGCGTATAATGTGCTTGCGCATTCCTACCTTGTTTCCTTTGATTCACAATAAGATTCACACAAGAGCAGGATTAGTTTTAAACATCAACAATACATAGGTATGTGTGTTATTTTTTGGTTTTAATTCTCTCATAGTTTGTTGAAAGAAAAATAAGACAACACTTTCAAGGTAACTTGAAGTTTTGCCATCGCCGTGTCTCGTGTCTGCTACCTAAAACAACAGCAGCGGTTAAATATATAAGACGTAACTACATACATATTCCAACTCATAAGTGAAACGAAGTGTTTTTAGTGAAGCAGAATATTTTTTTTGTAAAAATTGAGTAGCTAAATTGCATTCATCTACACTTTTCGAGCTTAACATTGAAAATCGTGTAATGATTAATCATGAATGTTATTTACACAGTAGACCTTATCATCAGAGAAATGTCGGCTGAAAATCAATAATCCGTCAAGGTATATCTTCTTGTGTGATGAAGTCGCACAAAAATTAGATGAAAATTAATCTTGAATTTGCTTTGCATATTGACGCATAAGAAAAATATGTCTACCCAAAAAAAGAAAATAACGAATAGGTCGGAATCAAGAATTGGAGTCTCAGCTCCTTGGCGTTGGTCAGGTTCCTCAAGTTCATGATGATGACAAGCTTTCAGTTACCAATCTTCAATTCTACCGTTGTACTGCACTACTAGCTGGCTGCATAATATATTTATTGTGATCGTACCATACCCTTACCATTTCATTGTTACATTCTGAAAATGTATTTAAAATGACAGAAAAAAACTCGAGGACAGTTCATCTCACTAGTATGCTGATATATGTATCAGTTCTTGGTAGGATAAGTTAGTCACTGCGAAATTATGTAATTGAAACCTGCCAACCTCTATGTTGAGTCTCACTGCTGCTAAAAATAGATTACTACATCAGGTTGAAGTTGAAAGTTTTTCTCGACTTGTCTCAAAGAATTTTTACTCATGGTTCGTTGATGTGTGCCAGAATCAAATGATTTTTAAAGTATCTCTCGTTGGTGGGTTTCGACTTCCTGGACTTTCCTTCTCTTTTCCTGTTGTGTACGAAAACTAGCTACCTATGTACATTACAGTAACACTATATTATTGCTATTTCACAAAAAACGTATTAAGCAATCATTTATAATGCTTGTGAGTGTAGGAAGTACCCACTCTGTAAATACTTCATGGTCGGTCCGCATCAGTAAATTTCAGAGAGAAGGTCGTTTCCATATATTATTATAATGACAAAAGTATTTAACATGTAGGGGAAATGTGATAAAGATTTTAGTATTCCTGCTGTGAAATACCAGTCAAAGGAAGGAAACACCAACAATATTATGCCAGTCTGCAAAATATTACTGAAAATAACAACTTTTGAATGTTTTTTCATTATGTGCATTGTGTGTACAACGATGTAGATGTTGATAAGGTAAACTAAACTTTACACACAGTAATGAAATGGATTGTGACTTGAAAGAGAAAGTAGGAAGCAAGAACGGGGAGAAGCAGCAGCACATTAAAAGCCATTGTTAAATTGGTGTTCAAAGTTTGGACAAACGCGTCATCTGTGCCAGTACCCAAAGAACTATTCGCACTTCCATTGACTTAGTTTACTTATTTTCTAGTTGTCAATGTTCGTTTTTAATGAAATATCTACACATAGTGGATTGCATTCTCTATTGTTTGTTAAACGACTGCGTATGATGTAGATATAGTCTGCTGTATAGGTAGTATAGTCATACGCAGCGAAAGAGTCAATAATAATAACAATAACATTAAGAATTTTCGAAGAGATTTTCATTCCTTCGAGTTAGTTATGGTGTCTGTAGTAAAGATTTCAACATTAAAGTACGATCTAATACACCTGTGTGCTACTTTGTAACTTTTTAACGTGATAAAATACTCCTACTCGGATCATTGTATGTTATAGGTAACTGTTATTTTTTCTTCATGACGTTCTGTGCCCAAGTTCTCACAGTATCTGTCCTGTCTTTCTGTAGCTAGTAGCTCATCGAGATGACTTTACTTTACCACCATGCTCTTCGTCGTAAGTCGTAGGTAGAATGTAAAAGCTAAACACTTCAATATTTTTGAGAATATATAATCCCTGTATATAAAATGGTAGTATATAGGTACATGCTTTAACAAATTATAATCGGTTCGTTGTACACTTGGCTGTTATCAAAATCACGGCAATGCATTTTTACATCTCAAATGAATTTAATAGCACTATACTGGCAGATATATATGTGTTGAGGTGAGGTACTTTCAGTACCGCAACGGTGATATTATTGCGTATTGTATGATACCTAATTGTACTACTACACTTGTTTCATTTACTCAGCTAAGGGAGTGAAGGATGTTGAAATTTAACTGCTTTTTATAATACAAATTTTTCTATGACCAATTCTGCCCCAACAGACTATAGAATTAAATGACTTTGTAGCTGTTCACTTTCGTGGCCGATGTTGTTGCGCTTTACCATTATTATTTTCTTGTTGTTTTGATTATGTATTGTGGTAACGTTGTGGCGGTGGTGGATAAGTAAGATTTTTTACACTACGCTTGATGTACTACGCATTACCTATTATTTTGCAAGTAAACTATATGGTACGAGTATTGTAAATGGCGGTGGTGGTAGTAAGTGATATTTTAGATAGGTTGTATTGTGTTTTAGTATTTAGGAAAATACAAAAGGGCATCACGAAGAAACAGAATGTAATAGCGGGTGTAGGTATATAAATCTGTGCATGCACGTACACACTACACACAACACAACTCTTTCGTCTATTCTATGTGAGCTTGTTTTGCAGAAAAAAACTTTTTTTTATCGAGATGATGTATAGGGATTCCTTTTGCAGCATTCCCTCTTGATATCCTGACCTGATTTCTCCTCTTTTGCTACGGGTTGGCTTGTATCGCATGTTTGATTTTTTGTTTTGAATGCTGCAAAAAATTTTCTCTTTCTTTTGGTTAAGATGGTTAAAGAAGACGGAAGAATGTAGGATTATGCATAGGTAAATCAAGAACCTTAGCTTGTCATTTTTCTCAATGGCGTCATCTGCCGGGTATAATTTTGCTTGTCTTTACAAATTACACATATACATATATGAAAACTTTTACATTTATACCGATTTACTTGGCCATTTCGTTGCATTTTATATGTGAAAAATAAAAATAATGGTTATTTGAGTAAGACTAAAAAACAGTTCTGAATCTTACATTTGTATGCATGCATGAATCAGTAACGGTCAATGAAATTCAATGTTTTGCGGTTATCTAAGGAAAACAATTTGGTTGATCAGGATTGAAACATTTATTTGAAAGATGTCTGTTGTTATTTATGTTTAGACGAAATTTTCAACAAGATACAATGCAATGGAGAAGTAATATACATAATAAGGACCTTATTTTGCATTCATCCATTTTTGTGATTGTTTAGGAGGGTGAAATAGAGCATATTAAACAGGTTGTTTGTATTGTTTTGAATCTGTGATAAGCCGTTAACTGAACTGTTTCCGGCAATGTACACTTGGTTGTCAAATTATATATAATCACTACTGTTAACTTGTGCATATTGAGGGGGAGCAAACAGTTTATTTGCATCAGCAATACAAATACGTAAATTGGTTAAATAGAAATAATGGAGGATCTTGAAATGATGAATGTCCTTTTTTTGGAACCGTGTCAACTTGATGATTATACAAAAGTGGCCGTCTTATTATTCAGCTCAATTATTAATAAGAGATGGATTATGGACAAAATGGAGTATTGCTATTTTGAAAACATGTACGCTTTAATTATTAAAATTGTATCGCTGATTACAGGAAATGATCTCACAGGTTGTATGCCGTTGTTCTATAATCGGCATCTAAAAGCAATGCTCTTGTCAAAGTTCATGTTGATAACGTGTGAAACATTATATTATATTGTTTATTATGTAATAATCAAAATGACGATGACTAAAAAATGACAAATAATTGTGGCCTACTAATATATCTTTACTTTTTTTTAAATTTAAAAACCGTTGTTTTTTAATAAATACTTATCGGTCAACTGTGCATTACTTTTGCCAGACTACTTTATCTTTCTTTGCTTGGTATTGGTAATTGTTATGGGTATTGCTATATATATTCTTTTGACGCTATTACAACGGAAAAAGAAGCAGCAGTTACTAGATGCGTTTCCTTAATCTGCCCTTCATTTGACTAAACATTGCACACCAATAAAACCCCAGCATGACAAAAAATAATTTTGGTTACCTTATGCCTAGTATTTTATTATCCAGTTTATTTCAGAAAGCGGTTCCTAATATAGCTGTCAATAGTCAAGGACTGCTAAGTTTTACTATTTTTGCATGTGCATCATCACGTTTTTGTGCTTGTAGAAGCCTAGAAAGTATTTATAAGCTAGCCAGTCGTGTCTCTTAAATCCTACCTTGTAAGTTGTACTCACGTCATCATGGGGCGCCATTAATAAACTTGCACGTAGATTTTCAAAGATACCAAAATGTTTTTGAGAAGGACAAAAAGTATTATGGAGTACGTATTTGCGATAGATCTCGTGTTTTTGTTGCAATCGTTAATACAATGAAAAGAGTGACAAGTTGTAGTAGCGTATTCAAACTTGGTGGAATTATCACTGTGTGATATTTTTGTTGACCTTTGTCATATCATTGCTAAACGGAACGCATCTCTATATATAAGACATGCTACACGTGTGTGTTATGGCTTTTATTGATCCTCTAATAAGCTCAATAGCAGCTGCAAAAGCATACTGGTCAGCCGTGCAATGGGTTATTATTTTATTATTTTAAAGAAATTTTCATCCACCACCTTACAACTACTGGCACTGGCGTTCACTGTACATGTTCAGTGTACATGTTTTTGAGAACCGCTGTTATTCGATTGTATCCGTACCAAATGTGCATATTTCTTAATAGATTTTTACTTTCTTTACCGTATTCAGAAACAGAATTTGTTAATGGGAAAACAGTGTAGACTTGCTAGAAAAATATTAATGGCCCAAATGCCATTTTTGCAGATGAAAAATGAGAATTTTAGTTCGCATACGTAATAAAAACCGGTTGATTG
>JAHZNB010005687.1:14553-24840 GCA_027744295.1 Callyntrura guangdongensis
CCGAAAAAACATAAGAATGAATGTTGGGAAAACAAAGTTGAAGTATTATGTATTGTATATGCTTTTTATTTTCTCAAACAAACGTTCTGAAATGCCTACGGCTGTCTATAACGGGATTTGTTTGTGCAGTTTAAAACGCACCTTATTAAACCTAAGCGCTTTTGGTACTACGGAGGAGTCGGTTTGTGTCTTCTGGTATACATACATATCTTATACACTCACGGGATATCATTATTACTATTCTCCATACGCTTAAAAGCTTGCAAAATAGAAAGGATAAGCTGGTTTTACCACTATCATGACCATGGCTTTTTCACTCACACACATAGTATTTGTATGACTTATAACAGCAGAAAATCTGTGCCTTACGTATATTCAGATAGGTTCCTCAATTTCATCAAGGTATTGCGTCTGAAATGTTGTGGATACGTTTGGAAAATATCTGTAAATTACATTTTTGCTTATGTATTCTTGAGCAGGGAAAAGATTACGTCGCACTTGGTGTGGGTTACGTGTCTTGCGACCACAGAATTCAGTTGTTTGTTACATTATTTATTAAGTCTGCATGCGACATACCTACCGACTCCTTATCATCATGAGAAATGCTTGTTACCCATTACATGTACCTCTATTGTTGAATTTTTTTGTAAACTTGTGATGTGACCAGACTATAGCAAAATAGATAGGCAATGTGCAGTGCCATCTGACGTTACATACCTATCTAAATCTGGCTCAATAACAAAATTCCCTGTGGAAAAGTTAACTATTACCTTCTCAGTACACTTGTAATAATGGTTATGTTATAAGTTATAACATAACGTTTAAAATTTATTCCAGTTTTCTGTACACAAGTATTTTAATAACAGGATGTTTACTTTTAGAAAACGAAGGTGCTTATGACAGCGGTCAGATTTCCATTTCATTATTCCACACATATTTCGATAAATAGTAAACTTGTGCAACAAAAGTCACATCCCTGTGTTGTTGTATGAAAACTACTATGCGAAGATTTCATTGTCAAAGGATTGTCAACAAAAGGATTGTCATTGCCTTCTCTAAAGTTTATAGTTTTACGGAGAATGAGGTACAAAAAGATTGCAAACGTTTCCACAATGTCAATACAAAGGTTGAATATTGTTTGATAAGTAGTCACGCTCACGCTACAAAATATTGTGTGAGGTGAGGATACAACTAAGGAATCATTACTAAGACTATCATTGTAACACTCATATCATACATGTGGGCGAGGGGGACCATGATACGATGACGTGTTACAGCTACTTTGATGTACTATCAGCAGTTGAGTTTTTTATTGTGTGATAGCCTACGAATCTACTATTTCGTGTATGTATGCGTAATTGTAATGCGCCTATTTACGTATATATTTTCATTTAATACTCAAGAAACATCTAAAAACAGCGAATCTAAAACCTGCCGTTTGAGGTGAAACTGTTGTAAATGAGAGAGGCTGTATTTGATATATTTTAGTGTTGTATGTAGTTGTGCTTGTGATTATAGGCATGTATTGAAAAAAGATCCGTCACCTTTCATGAGATGTACGGTTGTCGTTATTATTTTTGTTATTCATATTTGCCTTTCATGAATGGCTACGTCGCTGTTGTCATCTCGTATATAACCACATGTCATGTCAGGTATATTGCAGTTGCAAATACATGCTGCATTCATCAACTTTTTGTTTCTTTTCATAATACGTGTTTGTATTGGCGTAGGCATAATATGCATCTTTGCAGCAGCAGCGTTAAACTTCATGATGATGATGGTTAACTTGATCTATGTCAAGGATTTTTCATAGATTGTGAAACGAGAATAAATGATGAAGTCTCAGTCGTTTATACTGCTTGCAACCGAGGATTTTTTTTTGAAATTTAGGTATTTTTTGAGATACGACGATTATAATTTATTGTGGTTTTGCATTGTTTTATTGTGAAACAAAACTACTGTGAACCTTCCCCTCTTGTCTACTCTGAGAAGACTTGTACCTGCTCTTCCTCAAGCGTCACCATCAATCCAATCGAGGTTAAAGTCAGTGCCTCCTGGTTTAGCTGCTTGTTGTAAATTGAATGTTGTCATATGAGGATGGTAGCAAATTCAGGTATCACGTATCAGGTACCGGATGCCATTTTATGTGTCAGCAAAGGGCAAAACATTTTACTTTCAGCTTCAGTTTTTATACATCTTTCAAACAGGTATTACGTATTACATAGAAATCAAAAGTTTTAATCGTCACTTCACAAGTTTGAACTCCACTATTGCATTTTTTGTTTCAACTTGTAACAGGAAAAAAGAAACACCCTGGAGCAATGCCTTGCCAAAATGGGTAAAGTGATTCACATTCACTTTCTCTTGAGAAATTTGACAGCCAATTCATTATTACGATTGTCAGGCGAGTGTATTGTATAAAACTGCGCAGTGTTCTAAATATGATGAAAAAATATGATTTGGCCTGTAAGAAATAAAAATGCACCTACATATATAATATTATACCTATGTATGAGTGTAGCATGAAAATTGCACTTTTGTTTCCTTTTTATCGGCATATTATGGTTATTTCTTTGATAATCCAAGTGTACCGTGTAATTACGGCTTGGACTGGTATTTATTTAGCCACGATGCCGACTCAAGATACTGTATCAAGCGTCTTATTACCTCATGCAGTATCTCTTTAACATGGATTTAACTTGCAATTTCCATCCTACCTCTATATGTGTGTTACTTGTTATGCAACCGCATCGTACGTCTGAGTTCTGAAAACGATCTTTTTTCTTTGAATTGTGTTAATGGTACGAATATATAACACCGTTCTCTTGTCATGAGTTTTTTCTGTCAGATATTATCATATTTTTTCAATTGATATCTGGCCACAAAAAAGTTTGAAAAGTTGCATCGACAGATTTATCAAAGGGAAAGAAGAATATAAGGAGAGCGTGTAGTGGCAGGTACAACTTTGCCTGTGATTGGAATGATTGGTTTTCATTGGAGTTACAATTTATGCTGTAATTTAATAGTATACGAGCGTGTAAATAAAAATAAATAATAAGCTATCTAATTTTATAGCTATTTCTATCATTGTTTTAACGATGCAAATAAAATGGATTTACGCTGTCCATCATCAAAGCCATATTGACTAGACTTTTAAGTTTTAACTTGAAACGACGTCTTTGTTTCTTGTATAATAAAAATAGCACTTCTCCTTATTGCTAATAAAGCGACATGATGGTACTGCTGATGTGTGGTGATGGCAAGACGCAAGTAAGTAGTAGTGAATCTGTAATCTGATGTGTTAATCCATATTTAAGCTGAATTATTACCTCACATTGAAATATATATACACGAGTATATACTTATAAATGAACTTAAAAGCTGGGAGTTTTGTATCTGGATATAGTGTAGTAGACACGACTAAAAGATAGTATATCGTATTGTAGCACAAAACTATAAAAACAGAGCGATTTGGCCTTTAGAAATACCGTGCAAAAGCTTAGTGGTGGTGGTAGTGTAGTAGAAGCAAGTAAAGTAGGGCATTAGTTAAATAGGCCATATCGATCGGAAGAGTATGGAGCAGAAAAAGGAGAATGAGAATACAGTTTCTACATACAGTAAGGGTATATGTATTTTACTACACGGTAGACGCTATTATAATAGGTGACTCCAATGTTGAAGGATACTTTCAGCGTAACCAATGTGTCGGATCTCACTCCTACTAGAATGGTATGTCCTGCCAAGTAGTAGACAGTCCGATTTTTTTTCGGTCATATCATAATAAAACACGAGTTTTCGCTGAATTATTATTATTGATGTTTGTTACATACATCTATATTATAGACATCCAAGAACTTAGGCATCGTAATGCTAGCCAATTTTATAAATACACGGACACTTGATTACAATGGTGTACGCTTTTTGTAGTAACACTGCCAAGCAATTGAGAGTTGAATGTACACGTTGGGACGGTAATAATAACAGACGATGCACTCCACATTGATGGCTTGTTGCTACTGTTGGGTATTTGTTATTCGCTGATAGCTTAGTGTTAGACACTATCAAAACTTAAAACACCTCCAAGGTCAAGTCTGCTACTCGTAGAGTTGCTGTTTAATAGTTAACTTATACATATCCATTTTCCCCTTTATATCATATTCACTACGTTATTATGATGTGTCGTTATAAAATTTTATTGACGAAGGAAAATAGGCAGTTCTTAACGTTTGTCTGAACATTTTACAGGTGAAAGGAAAACTTGGGCTGGTCTCACGAATGTATTTACTCAACAAATGTTTCCTTCACATACACATCCTGTCTTAGATCATAAGCTGGTTTTTGGTAAGGGTTTTTGGGGGGGATTTGCGCATTACAGCACAGCAAATGTTCATCAGCCAACTCACAATGTATTAGCATAGGAGTAACGTAATAATACTGCCGCGTTATGTCAGTGCGAGTGTAATAATAACTGTAAAAGTATGTAGCACGTATTATGCGGACATCCGTTATAGGCACGTGCGGTTACAGAAAGGAGAAAACATCTTTTGACAATGTTTTGATGATGATGGTAAAATGCGATGTATTGAAAGCAAAACGTGGAACCCCACAATTATCTTTACTTGTTCTCTGTTGTATGCCTTCGTTTTCGTTTTTCACTCCTCCTCCACACAAAATCATACATCATTAACATAGGATACACATAACAAGGTGATTTGCATGTCTTTAACCTTTATCTTTTTTTAAAAAAAATCCATTTGCTTTTTACCTCTGTTCTGCACGGTAAGATAAACAAATATGCTTAAAAGATGATGACTACTTCGATTGTCTATTATTGTAATTCCCCACAATGGTGTCTGCTACATGGGGACATGCGAGAGAGTAAAGAAAACGGGATCTCGTGAAACATCTAGCTAACTTGACCTATTTCTGGTGTTGTTAATGGCTATGACACGATCTGAACCTGATAAATAATTTATAGATCTTTAGGTCGGTATCTCTTAAGAGTCAGCGTGCCCGCATATTTATAACACTGTGCATTGTTTTGTGCGGTGGGTAAGTACTATACAATAAAATAAATAGGTTTGTCATTAGTATTGTGCTCATGTCATTTTGTCGGTGCGAGAAGTTGGAGGATTTTTGGTTCATTTACATGGGATATCCTTTTCATGGCACATGCACGCAAGCAAAGTAAAAGAAGCCTTTTATGTGTAGGAATATACCAACAAAAAATTAATGGTTGTGTAGAAATGTATTTACATACATACTAAATACTTGTGAATAAAGAGGTTCTAAGGCCAAAGCTGTACAGTTGAAAAAAAACACGCGACTCGTGTAAAGCGAGTAGTCGTAGAAGGAGGCTGATCTTTCTACTGCAAGCTGTCTTTTTCTTGGAACAGGATGACAATCCCTCGAATGGAAGAGAGTATAAGTACTAGGTTTACACAAATATCCTAATAAAAAAATAAAAAGTCTCAGAGCAAAGCACACAATCCTCTAGTGAAAGGACTTTTTGTAGTCGATAAAATAAAGAGGAAATTTACATAACAATATGGGCATTCCGTTCCTTTCCAGGTAGTTGTAGTAAAAGGGAAATGTGACGGAGGTGATGCCACTTTCGGAGTTCTTAGTAACGCTGGTGTAATCAAGTTTGTATATATTTGCGTATGAGACAAGTCGATCTACTTAACTGGAAGAGAAAATACTTTTTGTTGTGTATGTAGGTATGTATACCATTACCAGTTATTCGAGTTTGAGAAACAGGCAGTTTAATCACCTTTTTGCCGTTCTTGGAAGTTGGAAAGTAGAAAAGAAAGTATTACAAAAAATTAGTTCTAATGAAAAGTAATGTTTTACTCTCTTACCATGTAGAAAACTTGTAATAGTGAAAGGGTTTTTTAATACATAATCTTTCCGGGATTTCAGGACAATTAGTTTAGGTGCAAAGCACTTTCTTTGATTTTGGTAATTACAGGCGGTTCATTGGCATCGGTTTTGCTTTACCGGGGGCCGAGTATGCTGCCTGAGCGCGCCTAATCGCTGTAATATTAAATAGCGGACTGTTGCTAGCCTTTACCAGACGGCATTGTCAGAAAATAATCCCCGCATTAAATGGACAAATCCTCGACCTTTTCAAGCACATATTATAAAGAGAGCATCTCATTTAAGCACAAAAATGATTAGTAAATCACGTCATCATCAAAAAGTAAATTGCGGTTAGAGACGTATAAAAATTTCTTTCGCCAACTCAAAAATCCAAACATGCTTGAAAGATAGCACACTTGCGTTACCTATAAAAGTTAGAACATAGTATATTGGTAACAGTGGCATACATTTTTTTACAATATGTGTCAGTAGGTTATGGACAAAGTTATGTATGAAGTTGAGTAATATAAGTTGTACTTGTTGTACACACATACGAGACGACTAACAAGCAGAGCATCATAAGCACTTGATTGTGCATTAGGATATACCGTGTGGTGTGTGTGGATTAAAGGGAAGATGCAGCATTGCATCCAACAGCATAGAGTTGTAGTGCTAACCACTTGCCAAAGAACAACAGCATAGTTAGTTGTATGCAGAAAAATACTCGTCGTCATTATATGATGAAGTTACTTACTAATAGACTTCTCTGTGTGTGCCGTGTGGATTTGTACAACTACCACTGCCTATTTCTCATGTCTATATTTGTTATAGTGGTAACTAGTGAGAGAATAAACAACTTGCCACTTTTGACTTGAGGCATCACTTGGCTAACGAAAAACATCTTTTATAGTTCCACTATAGTACGAAACACTAAATATGTATTACTCTGTATATATGTTTTGTAGGTAAATGCCGATATACGTAAGCATACAACATTAGCAGCATCACACTATCATGGAAAGGACGACCTAACGTAGATTTGAATTTTTGAATACAGATAGACATAAACTTGCCAACTTTGTACTTGAGAGAGAAATATATTTTTCTATTGTATGTCTATTTTGATGTGCGAAATCTTTTCTGCAAGGATTGTTCATAAGGAAAAACGTTCCTGTATGTGTCCGTCCATGCAGTTCATCCCACCTTCCATTCAACGTATTCAGTTGTGTGTTGTTTGTTACGTACAAAGTAAGAAATAGCAAAACTACTTTCTTTGATGTTTTTCGCATGCTTTGTTGTTGTTATTGTTGTTGTTGTTGCAGACAGCAGCCTAACTAAAGTACAAAGTTTGCCAACTAGAACCCAGAACTGTTTACGTGAAGTACGTAAAGTACTACCTAACGTGTCACCAAGCGGTGATGATAATGGTCTTGATTTTTGATATTGCGTTTTGTTCATTTAAGCAAGACAACGTGTGGATGCAATAGTAGTGTAGTATTCAGTGTACATATTTATTTTATATATAAAGTACACTTATCTTTTAAAGTGGTATGTAGCTATTCTGCTGAAAGTTATTTAAAAGACGAGATGGAAATATTATTGTAAGACACGATATGGATGATGGTGGTGGTTCTAAGTTGTAGCGATGATGAGAGACATACTAAGGAGAAGAGTTGTAGTAAACAGTGCTCTGTAGTGACTGAGTGGTTAAGGATGATGGGAAGAATGTTGGAGGAGGAATTTATTGACGCATGTAATGATGATTACTATTCGTTGTAGTTGTGGGCTACAGCATTGCCAAGACACGTTGCCTTGATTGTTGCTCTCTCATTATTTGCATGAGAGCACACACACAAAAACACCTTCCCATGTGATGCTGGCAGCCATTTTGTTTTTTAATGAAATTCCCCAAAAAGCTACGAATTTATAAGGTTGATTAGGTTGGCTGTGTTCATCAAAGTTTGCAAAGTTTCAACATAAATACTACACTACACCTCATCTATTTTCGTTGTGTCCAATTCGCTGCGTGATGCGAATTGCGAAGTTAATGGATGCTCCTTTTGTATCATCTCTTGCTGTCAATTTTATGAATTATTGGATTCCATTAGGGGTTTAAAAGCTTCATTTTGTACACACCAAAACACCACCCCAAAGCGCGACGAATCATCGTAACAGACACGGGAAACTACATTCGTGTAAAGTAGAAATTAATCATGCTTTTAGCAACACACATAAATAATAAAATTGCGATGTTAAAAAGCAAAAGTAGTTGCGATTGAAGCTACTTTATTTGCAGCCAGCATTATTCTTCCTGATGGAATGCTATTATTTTGCTGGCAGGCTGGTTGTAAACGGAGTTAATCGACGCCGATTGTTGTCTATGGTGGAATTTCCCTATAAACGGGTTCCATGATTCTGTGGAGTAACACCCCGTACATTTATGTTATTAGGCGTATTCCTGTTTACCAACACCAACAAATACCTTTTGTGTTTACGCTTGACCTCCATTCCTGTACCCATATCTGAAATGCATGTCAGTAGATGTGACAATGACAATAATAGTAAGCAGTAGTGTAGTTGTAATAATAATAGTAATACAATACCAGCTCTTTAGTCGCTAAAACTAAAGCTGTAGTTTTTCATCATCACCTCGGTAGGCTTTTGTGAGAATTTTGTGCGTGCTCATCATCATGTCTGTTATTTCAGCAGGTAGCCATGAAAGTACCTGCCAGACAGTTAATATTTTGCACACAACATCATTATTACAATAATAGTGTTTTTGTTGCGTTATGGAGGAATTATGTCGAATTATTGAAGTGATCTTGAATGCAAACAAATACTCATTATTATTTTTACTTTCTTTCCTGGCAGAAATGTGCCCTTACCGATCACGAGTGCATTATTTTAGCTTGTAATCATTGGAATCACTTTCAGCACACCCCTACACTACTGTGTACCACCACTGTAATCTCTCTCTTTGTGTGTTTGTATTTTCATGGTTAATCGCTTACCTTGATAAAGCCAGCAGGATCCTCTAATCATGTTAGCAGAAGCCTATAATAGTAATTTTACGAGTGGGCTGACATTGAGTTGGCATAAAATGTAACTTTTTTGGTCGTGTCTTGTTTTATAAGGCGTGCTGCTTGGTATATGTACAACTATACAAGTGTACACAATTTATACATGGAGGAATCTTTTTAAGGCATAGTATTACCACCGCTTTGGTTCAAATCTCATTACTTTGTACAGGATGTGATCGTCGTAAGACGGATCCTTCTGTGATTTTTTGTGTGTACCACCAAGTACACTAGTGTATTTCATTGGTGTAGAGGATTTACTACTTGCCAAGAGACAAAACAAGACATCATTTCTTTACAGCAGCTCTATTCGTACGTAGTACGTTTGTCGCGTACATATCACAATACGTACATTAATAGAGCGCCAACCGTGGCATTTGGCATTTGAAAGATGACATCCATTCATTCATTGACTATATGGTAAGCATCAAGGATGTCTCAGTGTCTGGCTGAGCAAGCAATCCTCCAATACAATTTAGCAGGTGTAGTAAACAAGCAAAAATGTAAATGTCAATCTACTGCAAAACTTTGCTGTAATAACAATAACAAGGTATGGAAAAAACGAAGAGTATGTAGGATGGTTTTTTAAATTTACTAACTGTAGGAAAAAAGTCTCTGTGGGACTATATAATATTATTAGCCAGCAACGGCGCAGATGTCATTCTTTCTTTTTTTAAACAGGAAACGTGCATCTTTTGGCATTATTTAAATACTTTAAATCAAGGAATGATGATGATGAGAAACATGCAGTACATAGCTACAAAACTATTTTGAAGGAAAACAATGTTAGCAAAAATGTTATTTCAAGGTCAAATGAACCATTACTTGTTTACATTGGAAGATGATTTATTTTTCATCCTTTAATCGTGAATTACTAAAAATATATAAAATACTGAAAAAATAAGGGATTTTAATGATCAAAAAATTTCAAGTGTGTATGCATTGGCTAATTAAAATTAACTAATGTTACTTGACAGGTTTAATTTTGTATAGTATCTATTACGGTTTGGTGTACACGTGTGATATTTTTCTTGTTAAAAAATTAATTTAACGAAATTTTCCTCACCATCACCTTCGTACATTCCAGTTTATTCGTAATGGTTTGCATAAGCAAAAATTTAAGAATTTAAGTTATAAAATTTTGTCTGAAATCTGAAGTAAGTGCGAAAGGGTTACAGAAACAAACCGCCGAGTAACTTATGTGCACATTCCGCTCATGTGTTAAATTTGAATTTATCATGATAGTATTGGTTCCACTCTCCTTTTCAGCTAAATATTTATCCTTGCAACCGCCAGGACCGTCCTGGAAGTAGGGCAAGGTTTCATATAATCATTTATTCACCGTAAC
>JAHZNB010005688.1:0-11669 GCA_027744295.1 Callyntrura guangdongensis
TTGTACTTTTCTAGCTAGTTATTTTTCAAGTCATATCATGTTTATTACAACTGAATTGAATTCGTACTTACTCACCAACTTGCCCTGAGGAGTCCCACAGTATCGATACGTGCCCCACCAAAGGTTTCCTTTTTCTAACTGCCCTTGTAATTGTCGTACAAAGTAAAGCTATCAATCACCAGCAGAATGCACGTACCTTCAAACATTGAAAGTGACCCGAAAACCAATTTTATGAATCACTTTCAGCACAGCAGTTTTCTTTGTGGTAAGAGTATATATATTAGACAACCTTGATTATAAGGTTTTGCTTTATTGACTGGTTATCGTCCGTGGATGAATTATACTCATAAAACTTGTAACTTGATATTTATACGTGCGCCTCACTTTTGGAATTAAAGACAATAGGTGAAAGGAAACAGTATACGTCAATACGTGGTCTTATATGTATGAAAAGCAAACGGTTTATAATTTATTGCGGGTTCCTTACTGAAGGCACAATGCACCCCTGCAATAAAACTGATTTCACCTTCTTTAATACATCATCTTTATTTGTTTTGGTTCGTTTTTTATTCCTACTTAAAATTGCACTTTTACGTGCGTATGCAATATGCATGCACACATATTATACCTACACGCATATGTATATACACGTTTTGATATCATTCCATTCATCCTTCACCCTGACTTTTGCCATTTCGCCGTCGTCGTCGTCATTTGAAAAAGTATGTAGGTCTTTGAAACCTCTTTATGATAGCAATTTAAAAAAACAATGCGTATAGCTTGTGTAGCACTATCAGTATCGCAAATCGTGAGATCTTAATTGCTGCAGCCAGGTAGCAAAACCGTCAAAACCTACAAAGAGCATGTTTGATTTGTCTGCTAACTTTACAATGTATCAGTAGTTAGTTAGTAGAACTCAGAAAGATATAATACTTTTAGTAATAAGTACAAGTCGCAGTAAAAAATCGATTGATAAAGTAAACGAGATCTTCCTTTCTCTGAAGCAGTAGCGAAAACAGAACTGCATTTTTAACGTTGTAGTTGAAACAGGATTTTGTAGCTTGTCTAATTTCCTTTTGCTGAAATAATACTCGTGTTCTACTGCAAATCCTCAACTATCTGACATCCTAAGCGTGTGCGTTGTGCTTGGTTGATAATATTGAATATCGAGCGCAGTGCCATACAGCATTTTAGATTAGACATAAAAATGCAAAGTAACGACACAATAAGAGTTATGTAGGGTAGTAGTCTAAGAGTAAGTCCTACCAAACGCAGTAGCTTGTTGTTTAAAAAAAAGATAACTACCGCGTGTAATAATAGTATTTTACAGTCTTATCGAAGATCAAGTTCTTCCTTTTAGAGATGATGCATTTCATGAAAATTGCTCAGTAGTCATTTATACACAAATCACATCGGAAGAAGTTCCTTCGACAAGAACAGTCCTCTTCATGCCTAGCGCTGCGCCAAAGTAAAAATGAGTTTTCTTTGTTTCCTTTCAGTTTTGGATTGGTAAATTTTTCCTAGTGAAATAAAGTTAACGGTGTCACATTTTTCGTAAGTTAGGGCGACGGGAAAAAAATAAATAAAAGTTAGACAGTGAACGATAGTACAGCCATGCGGCTGTCAAATGCATATTTGTGTTGGTGTCATAAAGGTAGGTCGTGCCAGGTTTACTCAAAGTCATCGCGATTATTACGGCAAACTGTTAAATCATCCCTCTATGCCAATTTACTGCTCTTTGGTTTGCTTTTCGTGGAAGTGGCAACAGCTCCTGCAGGTAAGAACGATACAGAAAGTTAAATTCAATATTTTTATGTCAGTTCATGGATAAACAATTAAAGTTTTTTTTTCATTTTCACTGTTTCACTTTATTATTTTAAAACTTACACGATTAAATCTTACCTCCCTTTCAAACGATCTTCGCTATTAGTTTTTTTCCTCTCCATNTCAAACGATCTTCGTTATTAGTTTTTTTCCTCTCCATCCTGTCCCATCTGGAGTGTTTGAGAGAGAAAATGTTTTACTTTTGACAATCAGACATTTTATTGATACGATTTAAGCGTTTAAAAAGTTTAAGGTGTGCCTTAGATTTTAGATATTATCACTACTTCAGTTTAACTACCAAACCTGTTTGCGCACTCACTTTGAAAGTAGCACAGTAGTTATAGTTGTAGTAGTAGTGTTCAATCTTCGTCGGTATTGTTTCTGTTATACAGATGCTGCTACAACCCACTTGTTACCAACCGGTGTATCTAGTGAAAAGAGCGAAGCTGCGATAAATGGAAATGATGTCTTGAAAGGGGGCAAAGTTGGACTATCGTCTTCAGGTGAAAGTGAAAGGAGTGGTCGGGCAAACAGAGATATCTTTCGTTTAGAGCTATTACGCCAAATTAATGCCATAGATCATATGAAATGTTTCCCCAAAGTCTTGTGTGGTCTCAGTGTGGACTCTGATAAATCGTTTGGCATCAACAAGAGCAATTTCGTGAGAAGCTATTTGGAGCTTATGCGCAATATAAAACCGTAAGTGTATCATAACTCTAGTAAGACTAAAAAATTCTTTTCTCCTTTCCAACATTTTTTATAACACCTTAATTATGAAAAGACATGACGTGGATTTTAACAATAGTGATTGGAATTTACGAGCTGCTATTTCCATTTTCATGTGAAGAAAAAGTTTAATGATGAGAATACTGCTGCATCGTCAAGTTCGTTAGGTGTGTGTTGGAGGATGCACTAGAAAGTGAAACTGACATTGAGCTTCTTTAATATTAGAATGATACATTTTTATAGTTTTCATAAACGTGGCGACAGACGTCGGGTTTGTCAATTTGTCTGATTTTCTAGCCTCAGTATCCAACTTTCTATATTATATGAGAAAACACTACATGTTTAACCCTGATAGACAGGTAGAAGCGAGCCTATATGTATGTATATACTTCTGTCAAACTGGCAACAACGTGACATACACACCAGAGAAAGTTGGCGTTATAACTGCACTATCCTCTCATCAAAATAAAGTAATCAAGATATGATTTATGACGTTGTTTTCCTCAAAATGTGCATGCGCACTTCATGTCAGCACAACTTTTACAAATTTTGATGAATCAATTTGTACATCTCCCTTGCACACATTTTACTTTTTCACATAAAATCCCTTACTCAAGAGTAAATGTAAATACCTAAGACTGAATGGCGCACAGGTATTTGTTGACGAGAAAATGACATTTGTACAAAACTGAACTTCGAACTTTGCTATTGATGATTATTGATTATACACAACTGACAACAATACGACATGATGCACGACTGCATTCATTACTGTTGTACTGCACTTTGATGAGGTTACTACACTCAACCCGTGCGTACCTAATTAGCTCTCATACTCATCACCAAACTGGTTGTGAGAGCAATTTCTTTTAAAAATAGTCAGCAATTTGTACTACTACACTACTACTTATATTTGATTTTGCTTTAATATCTTTGTACACTGTTAAGAAATTCGAAACTAGTTTCAATTTACAAGATAAGCATTTTGTAGCTTTAAATTATACAGCGTTCGTACAAACAAAGGAGCAAAAAACATATTATAGAAAACCTCCCTGCTGCAGTTTTACATGGGCAATTAAATTTTTTACTGAGAAGAATTTATGTACGTAATTAACTAGAGCTCCTGAAGGTGTCGACTATAGGATACGCACAGAAGCTGAAGTAGAAGGAGAGCTCGTTTGGCCCTTCTCGCCTCATAATCCAGACAGAAAGCATCACTCTTCGTTTGAGAGAATAAGCTCGGCAGCCATGTCAGCCTCCGTTGAACAGGGTGATTCTCCGGAGTACGTATCAAGAGGTTTGGACTTGCGAGTACTTGGAGATAGCTCTATTTCAGAGGAGAAAGTTGACCGGTTGGGAATTGCAGCGAGTGGTGAATCCAAAGAGAAATTTAGTCCCACCGGCAATATAGAACCATCACATGCCACGATTACGAAAATGGATAGCTCCAAAATTCCTGGAGACAAGAAGAAGAAAAAGAACTCGAACAAATCTCTCACCGCCAAGATCACTTCATATTTTACCTCTTGGTTACCAGATATAGTTAGCTTTGGAAAGGAGTCTGCCGAGTCTTCTGAAAAAGATGACTTTTTTGACGATGCGAGAAATATGAAAGATGAACGTAACGTCAGAATTAATAGTAATTGGCCACTTTCAAGCAGTGATTCCCTCCCCAAGCTTCCTGAGTTGTTAGAATCTTTCGAAGGAAAGCCTAGTACAGCCAGGCAAGCTAGAGCTGATGATACACCGTCTATGATTGCGGAAGAGGATGCTAACATTGCACGTGATGGCATGCACCATGATAGCGATGTATGTCTCTTTTTTTGCTTTTAGTGGTCGAGTCATTAGGTTTTATGGGTCGTAATCGTGATTTTACCGCTTGTTGTAACGGCAATAATTATAGTATGCCACGTTTTGTTTTGCAGGAGCACGAATCTGATATTTATCATACCGCCGTGAACATTGGGAAAAGGCTGAAAGATCCT
The DNA here is from genome assembly GCA_027744295.1 of Callyntrura guangdongensis. Classification (NCBI taxonomy): domain Eukaryota; kingdom Metazoa; phylum Arthropoda; class Collembola; order Entomobryomorpha; family Paronellidae; genus Callyntrura; species Callyntrura guangdongensis. The sequence continues at coordinate 4,536 of JAHZNB010005688.1, forward strand.
AAGCAGTGCGACTACATTTATAATGGATGTCCACTAGAGTATACGAAAATCCTCGAAATGATTAGTTCTATTCGCACAGATATACAACCACATGACGATACAGCGGAGGCAGTTTCACACGAATTGGGGCTGGATACCACGACTTCCACAACAACCTCAACAACAACAACCACCACGACTACAACTACCACGACAAAACGACCACAAAGGAAAAAGCCACGTCCGTCAACAAAGATTATGCACGTTTTACCAAACGGGGAAAAAGTAGAGATAAACTTTCGACTTGGTGGAAGTGAGGTAAGGTAAATAAATAATTAATAAGCAATAAACGTAATTTGTAAGGCTGGATCAGTAAAAAAAAGTCGACAACTTGGATGCATGCGTCTAATAATAACAAAATGTTTGGAATAATAGGATTCAGAAGAGTCCTCATCAGCGCAAAGGGATTACGCTAAGAAGGAATTCACTGACGATGAAGAGACCTCAGCGGAAAAGACTAGTAAAGGTGAGGACGAAGTCGTTGTCGTTGATTTAGGTCAGCGATCTACGTTGTCAACAGAAGAGGTTCTTAGTTCCGAAAAGAGAGTCATAAGCAACAGGAAAGGCGCTCCTGTAGACATGGTGGTCGTCAAAAACAAGTCCAACAAAAAAAAGTCAGGGTACACCCATCCTATGAAAAACATCATGTCAGAATTGGGAACGCAGGGGGTGGAACGCAGTGGAGAATTAGCTCTCGACGAGGACGAGCCAGAGTTATCCAAACCGTCAGCAATGGCATCGCTATTAACAAAAACCTCTTTTAATAAGCCCAAGTCCGCACTCAAGTTGAGTGGGTTAACACTTACCACTGATGGAAATGACGAGCAGCCACTTGAAATATCTCCTTCATATGTCATCATTAAACATCAACCTCTTTCCGTTCATACAACCAGTCTACTTTCACCCGAAAACATACAGTCCTCTTCGCCACATATGCAGTCTGTTGACAGATTACAAACATTTCAGCTAATACAAAACGGTCAGCAAGTTGACGCCGATCAAATTACAGACCAGCTCAAAAACTACATACGACAGAACGGTGGACTAATTCCTAAACTTTCACTACATTCTTCTGGTTTGATAACAACTGACCCTGACAGCGTGGCCAATGCACAAAACCAGTTTTCATTAAAGCATCGTCTCTCTCAAGCATCGGCAGAACCAACAGCGTCCCAAAAAATTTATCAGTCTTTGTCACACCCCGTGACGACAATTGCTTCGAATACTGGGTCAGAACCAATGAGTAAGCTGTCCTTGTCTCATCTCTCTAACTCTCCATTCAAATCAAATATTCCGCAATCTCCATACTCTCCGTACTCGCACTTGAACGTATATAATGGACCGGCAATGGTTGGAGCTGTTCCAGGAAGACTTGACTCTTTTATTCAATCTAGAGCTACAAGTACGTCAACAACTACCAGCTCTACAACTTCACCGTCCACAACTACGGATAAGATGATTTTACCAGGGATGCAGGAAACTCTGACACTGGATACTCATGAAATTACCGATGATACGATGGACAAGCTTACATCTCAAGATTCAGTTCCGGTATGGATCACAGCATCTCCTTCCTCCACCGAAAATCAAGAAAGCAACGAAAGTGACGAAGAGAAAATCATGTTGGAAAATCTGAACAAAACTTATCTGAACGAGAATGCTAGTTCGTCGAAACGCTACAAAAGTCCAAAGAAGAAGAAGCCCAAAGTGAAAGCAAATTCTTCCAGAGTCAGAAACTCCAACAGCAAACGAAACAAAGGTTCAAAGAAAGGAAATAGCAGCATCGCTAGTGGCAGTCAAGAATCATTAGAAACTGAAAGAGTTGTGATCAAGCATGCTGGGCCGTACAGTGGGAGCCCAACTGTTTACACAAGTCCTTTGAAAGGGCCAGGCCCACATGGAGGAGCATATCCATATCTAACAGGTACTGCAATGGCACCTAATGTTTTCCCTAGCTATCCCTTCTGGCGCTTGTAAATTTGCGCTCTGTCAGTTACGCTTACAAGTTATAATTTAAAATTGCATCATTGTTTACTTTTACTGAAAATGGTACATTAAACTAAGTAGAAACCTAGCCTAAAAACCTGAAATCGGGCCGGGCATTTTGATGAAATACTATGCTGTAGTTATAGGTAAGCAATAATTGTAAGGATCAACAAAAGGTGTGATGAAATTTGATGTAGGCAAGTTTACTAACACTTTCAATGTCTAGTATTTGGGTCATTATATATTTTCTTAAAAAGCGTAAAGACCAATCTAGTGGTAACAAGATATTCTGTTCTTCCGGCTACCAGGAAAGATATCTTTTCTATTTATCCATTTAAGTCTTGTCAGGGTGGTCCGGCTCCTGTATTCAGTTCAGTAATTTTTCTATATTAGAATATTAAATTAGGATAATATAGAACTTACCATAATTTATGTAGATAATTTAAGATAGCTTGACTTATTATTTACGTGAATGTACGCTGTTACTTCTTGTGAGAAACCATTTATTGTACAACTGTGATCGTTTAACATGAAATTAAAATAGCGTTATACCGATACATATATATCTAGTGATATAATATATTTACTATGAATTTTAGCTCTTTAAAAAGGATTAGAGTAAGATTAAATCGAACGTTTCTAGCTTGATGCCAATATTAACGGTTTGCCATATCTGTATGTGCAAATGTTTTATTTTACCGTGAAGTCTTCACCCGTACCATAATAATATTGCTGCAAGTTTTAGATGGAATCAAGACGAGCGCCATTCAAAGGCATTCAAGGACATATTGCAGTCTGGTCTGGTGAAACAGATTTGTATGCTCTTTTAGTACACAAAAATTGCAAACAATGTAAAATATTTATTTTCTTAACTACCTATACTAAGTAGTATGCCGAAAAATGTATTTGAAGGGTTCATAAGTATTTTGTCAATTAGTAAGAATAATTGTGTAATATATTAACTTAAATGTTGTTTCTCATGATTTAATAAAATTTGTATGATGATGACGTACATGCAGCACCGTATTTATGTACGAAAGTATAAACCGTAACCAGCAGGAAGTAACTTTCCTGCTAGCTGAAAAGTAGGCCGCATCATATTTAAAATTAAAATTATATTAAATAAATGGTAGCATTTAGCATAAGGTTCATCTAATATGTCCAAGATAAATATTCTCGTTTTATCTAGATTTTATTTCAATATCAGATCAGAAACGAACAAATGAGTTGATCAATATTTTGCGTATTTTGTTGTAGAACTCAACTTATCATTCATATTTCATCTTGTATATATGACAGTTTTTAGGGGCTTAAAATGTTGTTGAACTCCTAAGCTAAAACGTGCTGATAATCATTGCCCTTGACTTCGACTGTGTAATAAATAAATTATTACATATTAATGGTACAGTTTTTAGGGGCTTAAAATGTTGTTGAACTCCTAAGCTAAAACGTGCTGATAATCATTGCCCTTGACTTCGACTGTGTAATAAATAAATTATTACATAACAATGGTCGATGAAATTGCATTTTAACAGTTGTGCTGCTGGACGGAACTTATAATAATAAAATGGAGTTATTTTCCCGTAGTTTGCTTTAACGTTACACTGTGCTACTAATATTTGAAAACCTGCATTTGTGTACATCAAAATTGATGTGTGTGGACCCAACCAGGTTCAAAAATTCACTCTGAACATAGCTTCATGGATGGCTTTAAATGCAGGGCTTTGTGAAACAATACATGGATGGCAATGCAAAATGAGAAAACACAAATAAAAAATGAAAACTTTAATTTTAGCCTAGTAATTTTATTGTATAAAATGTAGTTAAATTTTCGTAATTAGTGAATGGATTAGTAAAAACATTAAAAATTTTCCATCCATAATTACATTGAATTCTATCAATAATTTTGTACAGATACGCACAGTCCATGGTCGCTAGTGACTGGTAAGTCATTTGGCAAAGAATTCACACAACATATTTATTTGTTTCTAATAATTCCTTTACAAACCACATCCCGTGACAATCCCTAAATAGATCAAAACAATAATTGCTGTATTCAGTCAATATGGTTCTTGTCAATGCACTATCCGTTTTAGAAGGAAGCTCCAGACATCATATTTTGCGCACAATAGTTGGGAAACTGAACACCTTTCAACAAAATCTCGTTAATTTCCTGTAGATAGAAAAAAATCATAAAATTTTTAAACATCGTAATTTGATGTTTCAAAGATGCAAAATACAACGAGCAGTAAAGCAGTCGCTTCGCTGCATCATAGTTTTACGCCATGTTACGAAGCTGTGCGAAAAAAATGTTCAAACAAAAATTACTTTTAGTTGTGGTATGCAAGCTTCAATACAGTACAAGATAATGTACACGCCAGCACATACACCGGCAACCCAAAAGGCAAGAAAAATAAGAATGAGTAGCCAAATAATCGACATCACTGGATTAGAACTCGCCATGTTGATGATAGTTGACAAACTTCCCGATTTCCGGTTCTCGTATGAATATATTTCACTAAAACTTCAAGGGATATCGATGGGCTGGATTTTCTGCAAAGTGAACAGAGACAGCTTGAAGTTACAGTTTTGCGTATAAAGTAGACTTATGAAATCTTGATCTCGATTATACAAAGTTTTCGCCACAATATCACTAGCATATCTCTCCCCCTATGCAGCGCTTACACTATGAAACACAGAGTTCTTGATCTTAAAATTCTAAAAATAACGCATGACTAATATAGGTATGTACTATGTACAGTACAGTGTTGTGTATCATGTATATTATACTTAAAATTTCTTTCCAGTTTACGATATTGACGAAGATAACAATTAATGATGTATAATCAAATATGAAATCACCATTTCAGGCATATCACGTGGCTTTAATACAATAAAAATATATAAAAACCCCATAAAAATTACGTTAACTTTTCATTTGTTTTGGCATGTATACTCATGTTCGTGGTACCTCGTTTTCCACAGAAATGTACGATCACTCACTGCTACTTCTATCTTGCTAACTAGCCAATGACAATTTCACTATTTATCCTCACGTATTTTAGAAAATCTACTACTCTTTCAGATTTTGCGAAATAACAAAGGGTGTCATCATATGTAATTGCTTAATTATAGCAATTTCTACCCACGCACTTATTGTTAGTAGGAAATATTATCAAAACGAAAATAACAGTGAAATATAGATATTCCTCTCATGGACTCGTGTAAATAATAGTCTATTCAAGAAGACTGTCTTTAACGTACCAATCTCGGCAACGTCTGATTTTCTCGCAATCAGTCAAACGGAAAAGAGGTACCTATATGTGTAGTGCGAGAACATCCAACTTGCCTTGCGTGTACGTTTTATATGTTAACAACAATATTTGTGACGATGAAGTGGTCACTCACTATCATATAAACAAAACGTAACATTCAGTTTTGAGTGTCTGTAAGTTAGCAAGCAAGCTACATTTCTTTCGACACCATCATATTATTGTTGACTTTAAAAGCAATGTAGACAGAATGTTCAATATCGTTGATGATCTTGTTGCCTGGAATTCGTGCCTGGTCTACTCCAAACGTCGACAGCATGCAAGTAAGGACGAGGTAAAAGGGTAATACATACTTATCATTTCATTAATATCATTTGTATGGCCAAAAAGAGAGTGCAGTGGTGGTGGCTGTGGATGGGATGAGGCAGTGCTGCTTTTTTGTCGCTGATATTGCCTGTTGCTGGAAGCGAAGTAAGATTGGATGTTGATATTATGTGCAGTGATGCAAACTGTAACGTATACGTATGGATACAGTATAGTTGGCATTAGTAGTAGGCAATCACGCATTCCACTTGGTAAGCATGATGTCGTGTGTAAATAAATATCTATAAAAATTTCCGCTTTGAGCAAGCTTGTGTATAAAGTTGCAGTTACATAGCTGTGTTTGCATGTAACCTTTTGGCCGGACGTTTGAATAAGGTTTGGTTATAAAGTGGTCTTGCTCATGATGTTGCTCTGTGTGTGGGAGCGACACACCTAATAAAAAGATTCAAATTGCCTTAGGAGGATGGGGATGACTCCACTCTGTATGTCGTGTTTATAGTCTTGCATAACTTTGGCTTGACACATCGCGTAAACATACCATTAACAAATACCATTCTGCATACTGCGATTTCGAGTTTTGGCTTTCATAAAAAAATGTTTGCTTCAGCAGATGTTCAAAAATGGTGTTTGAATTGTAAAGCTCATAGTTGCGTGCAAATGAAATGTGCTTTGGCTGGAATAATGAAATTGCAGCCTTAAGCAGAGTCGTTAGTGTGAAACCCTGGATTTGCGCTGGCTTTATCACAAACCTTCGCACAATTCTGATTTTATTTGATAAACGTGCTCCATAATGTGCTCAGCAATCGATAATTTGCTTGTTATTGTCAGGTAATACTACCACCGCTTATTCTATCATACTGAAAATTAAACTCGAGGTAAGGGAAAGTAATCGAACGAATCCATAACTAGTGTAAAATTAAAAAAGATGACACTTATCGACTTTGTAGATGTTAAATGAAACATTTTATTACTCATATTATGTCATCCAACCAGAAATTGTCTATTATGTTTTTGGATAAGGAATTGGAGACTTTTAATCTTTACTCGAATAAACCTGACCGAAAATCCCTTTACCTTCCCTTTACGCCAGAAAATTGTCTGTCGGTACATATACGAGCTTTTTATGGACCGACAGAAGCATGACAAAAGCATGTGATATACTTGTGATATTTAATTTAAAATGCCCCCAACACGCATTCTAAAGTAATCTTTCTCATTGCCATTATCATTGAGTTGTTTGTCATTGTTTTGAGAGCCAGTAAGGCTAAAATTATTGTAATTTGTAAGGCCATTGATACAAAAATGTTATCTGGATGCCATAAAGATTAAAATATAACAAGGCATAATATTTCAGACGTGCCGACAAACAAGGAATATTTTTAAAGCATTTCCTTATTTTGTTTCCCTTTCAGTAAAATATTCTGGATAACATATTATCATAATGCCCAGCACGGGCAGATATTTTAACTTGTCTATCTGCTTTTAGTCTTTCTCGCATTACAAAATCTGTGAC
>JAHZNB010005689.1:0-12877 GCA_027744295.1 Callyntrura guangdongensis
ACACGTACAATCTTTAAAAGGTGCTTGCATGCATTCAAATGAACGACGACATCTTTCCCTTTAATATATTGTCGTACAACCAGCAAAGTACAAAAGAGTTCAGTTTAACCAAGAGACAACCTGCTGTTGCTCCTCTGCTTGCCGGTTGTCCTGTCACACTCTCATGCAGATTATAATACGCCATTTACCATTGCCAATGTCATTTGTGTCATGACAGTGAACTGTGCTTTTCTCCCTAAAAAGAACCATCCTCCTTCTTCACCCAGTGTCCTCATCACTTTTAATAAAAGTAGCCCATTCATCAGAATTATGTCTTGTTGAGGTAGATTGCATGAATAAGGATTTTATTATTGCCATTATGTGCATCTTTTCATAGAAAAACGGGACATTGTAACCGAACCCTGTATATATACTCGCAGTCAGTCTGAATGGAGAGCTCATTCAAACAAAGTCGGATGAAACCAATGCTTAAGAACTCTGGAACCATATACGCATTCGGTTGAGGCGACCAAAAAGAAAGAATAAAGCAACAGCCGTGTTGTATGTAGTAAACGCTCGAACGCAGTGCAATGTCAGCCATCACAGTATTTTATGATTATTACGAACGTTTTATTTAAGATCCAAAGCTACACTTGTGTGAATAAAAAGATATGATTACCACCACCACTATAATAAAACATCCAGCGTGAGAGAGAGAGAGAAAGAAAGAGACGTACTGCCACACAGAATAATACATAGTAAATGGTACATGATATAGGTAGGTAACTGCTTATAAAATGTATATTATTTAACGTATATATACGTGTCATGCACTTCCTTCATGCCAAACACGAGACTCCAAAGTTTCTAAAAAAGCCTCCATGGTGGATGGTCTTCTTTATTCCAGTGAAAAGGAAATGCCCTCTTTTATGCATTTGCCATTCAGCAGAAAAAAACTCTTTTATTCACTGATGATATAATAATGCAATATTGTTGCAATGTGTATGGTGTATGTGTGTGTGTATCACTTACCTACATCAACCAGAAAATCCTTTTTTTCACAAAGTGAATGACCGCCACAACATTTATTTACACTCAATTCCAGTCAGTCTGTGTGTGTTTGCTTTTTTATTTCCTATTTACATAATGGCACATAATGTGTTATTATGTGTACCACCAGCGGATCATAAATAAGCTGTAAAAAGGAGAATGCAGGACAATGGAATGCATTGATTGTTAAAAAATCAAAATACAAGCGGCGGTGATGATGACGATGATAATAGGTACGTGTAATAAAGAATAATAGTGTATATAACCACCTGCGCGCACAGCACACACACACACACACTTGCAGTTGATGAACGATGAACTGTCTACGATTTAGTACGACATGAGTGAATGAATACTATCGCACATTATTGCGTAGCAAATAAAGTAAAAGTCACATAATGGCCATTGAAAAGATTAATAGAAGTATTCATCAGAAAAGTAAAGGCATCCGTATTATGGTTATATAATAATACAATGGTACACAATGTATCTCTGTGAAAGGGTTACGTTGACTCGGATTCACGGCTATAATGCACACGTACCACGGTGGTGTAGAGTGTGTAGCCATTTTGGTCGTTGTTGTAAGCAAGGGATGATGACGATCGCGATGATGATGATGATGTTGATAATAGATCAACCAAAATTTTCTTGTTTGTTAGATCTTTGCATTATGTTTTTTGTGTGGTTTAACTTTCCTCAATTTCCATGCATATCCTATTGAAATAGAGTGTGTGAGAGAGAGAGAGGTATTCATCTATGCAATAATAATGCTTTTATGGTGATCATGATGACGATAATGTAATGAAATGATAATAGCTTCTGAAAGAGTTCAATAGTTCTCAATTTGTCTCGTGTTATCCTAGGTCTTGGTCCACAAAAAGACCTGTTCATTCCCTTTTACTGGTCCTTATACTCTCGTCGTATTATGCTAGTGGCTTTATAATATTTTCCATTATCTACTGCTTCTGACTTCAATGGAACTTGCTTCCAACTCACCAGGTTGATGTTCTTTACAATATTTTATTATTATTATTATAGCAATTCATAAAGCGATGGTGTGTGGTGTGCTGCTCTATTCTTTATTCATTCATTCTCTTTTAGATCGAACAATAATAAAATTGACGGGTATTAAGTGCATTGTTACTCTGCATGTAACGTACATATACAAACTAACTCCCAGACTATATACCAGACAACAGATAGCAACATACACATGACCAATAATAGGTAAGCTAGTAGCCGTAAGTTGAAACAAGACGTGAAAATGGTGTTGGTATACAATGAATGAGTCACAGTCAATAAGTCTGTTACTTCTTTTCAATTCCTCAGTGCTTTTTAAAACATCATTTTGCAATGTTTCCCTTGTTGAACTTATCAAAATCATATTGATGCATCTATTATTGACAGTACAATTGTGACATTGTTGTCGCATGAGCATAAGTATATAAAATATAGACTAGCTGTAAATGTATTTGATGGTCTTTTCCACACATACAAAGTTGCCTGTAGATAATTGTGGATGACATACATTTAGACTACGCATTGAAAATAATTCCATAGTCAAGTTCAAGTTCATATTGTTATGTTACAGGTTCCCAACAATAGCCACAAATCACATAAAATGTTTGATACATATAAAACGTATATTAGCAGTGTACATATTATGCATTCTATTAGCCAGCAACATGCTTTATTATTACTCAATCAGAATCTGATTAAGTTTTTCTTTTGCTGCAAATTCTGAAACATACACTTCGTCAGACACGCAATGGAAAATGTACGAATTCATTGCTGTATGAAAAGAATTTAGTGGCAATGATGGTATCTATCCACACACAATGTGTTTGTATTCTCCTGAGATGCAATAAGAAGACTTTTCTCGGGGATTTTCTTTTAAAACTCTCTTATTTGTGTAGGCAGCGCAAAATGTAAATTTTCCTTTTGTACACGTATGCCTTCGCCACTCGTCGAGAAAAACACACTTTTGTGTGTGTGTGAGTATATTCTCTTGGCGGGTAACGCTGTACGGAATGCAAAAGTATGGCACATGTTTATAGGTGCGTACCGTCGCGGCGAGCACAAAACATATTATATAAACGGCTGCTATACACAAAGAGTTGTGTTTATTCATTCATGGTGACGGGACTGGGAAGGAGATGATGCTTTTCACTTTTGCTTACATAACCTATTATTGAAGATCAGCTGAATGAAATCAAGTTGCAATGCTTGAATAGAACTGAAATCGAAATTCGCACAGTTATTGTTAAGGAACAATGAAAGTCTTTTGCGTACCCTGCCTTTGCCTGTCTGTCTGCTCGTCTGCATTGCATATTATTCTTCTGTTCTGTTGTACCAAATATACCTCCTATATACTCAGCATCTCTCTTTCTCTCTCTCTCCCTCTCCCAAACTTATAATGTACTTTATATATAGCATAAAGAACTTCATCGATTTTCTCCCTACATCATCATCATCAGGAGTATTATAAAAGAAGACACTCCACATCAATATTATGTAATGTATATATATTGTATGGAGTGTATTGTGTGTGTCGCTGCATTTGCAGTTTTAACAATAGCGTTCTAAAATGTAGGTAGACTTTTATACGTAATAATAATGTATGTTTAGGTCATTCAAAAAATCCTTTTCAATACATTTCAGAAAAGAGTTGAATGAATGAATGAATGCACAACTACAACTAGCTGCACCATTACTGCATACACACATACACAGTGATTTGTTGTCTGAACTTTGAATGGAGGAAATTGTACCGGCTTTGTTGATTTTTTTGCTACAACAATTTGCCATACTGACTCAGATTTCCACGTAACAGTGACATTGACCTAGGGATGGATACAGATTTATTTTTAATTTATATACCTACACATTTTTATTGTGTCTATTATTGTAAGTCGAAAAATACAGTAATAATTTCGTTTTTGGAAGAAACTATCATTTTGTAAAAACTATATTGCATAATCTTTTGTTGTTTGTAATAGTAACAGTTATGATGACTTTTTGGGAGTATGAAGCAAGGAAAATTCCGGCAACGATAATATTATTACTGCAAACGACTGTCGTAAAACGGTCGGTGTAATAATACTTATTGTGCTTAAGATATGGATGCTATAAAATAACTTTTAGAGATGGGATACCTAAGTAGATAATTATCCACTTGGTTTGACAAACTGTACTTTGAGTTATATTATCAGGTGTATCTGAAAGAACATACCCCGCAATCAAGTTATTATGATGTTTGCCTTTTGTCTGCGAGCACAAGAGATGGATAAGATTGCGACTCATTTTCAGTTCGGAAACTGTGCACTAGAAACCATAAAGTACACTCGTGAATGTGATGGGAAAAGGCAGGCAGGTTCATAAAATTTATTTTTACAATGTTTTATCTCGGTAAATGACCCCAGCATAAAAATGCTCGGAATACGACCCATTGTCCTTTTCGGATGTTGTAGAGATATCGGTCACTACCTGTGTGTAAAGGTTTTTGGGTAGATAAGAAACCCTCAAAAAGAGATAAAGGGAATAATAATAATAATACGTGTGTATTATAGCAGTAGCAAGTAAACAGATTTACTACTTTCTTACGGTATCATGCGGCTAAGATTTCTCACTTACCCTCTCCGCTTCATTAGCAGTAAACTTCAAATTAATATGAAAATACCATGCTTGAAAATATTATCACCGGTTGTTATACAGGAACCGATCTGCATAAAATTTATAATGTGGCATACTTCTACTCCACAATAGCTGAAAATATAAACTGCCTTCCTTAATAGCACACGCACAGTAAAATATAAAATGCATTGGTATAAACCCATCTATACCCACCCACCTATATTTTAAACTTCAAACACACGTAGTGATAAGGNTATATTTTAAACTTCAAACACACGTAGTGATAAGGTAGCATAATATTCATTTTCACGACGACCAACCCAACCATACTGCAATGCCAACTCGTCGGGATGAAATTAGGATGCTGTGAAGAGAATAACAAAAAGAGTCTGATTTGTTTTTGTATATGATGGTGAAATACGAGCATGAAATATACGCAAGTTGTAAAAAAAATTATTCAAATGTTCGCTTACCACATTTCAGAAAATCATCAACTGTAGTTCACGGCTTGAGAGAAAAAACAAATAATCCGTTGTCAATTTTTATCCCGACAAGATTTCATTTAAACACTAAGAATTATTAGAGGTGGTCGGACAACGAATAAATCGTCAAAACGAACATTCAATCTAGACGGTATCATGGTTTGGGTATGTTTTTATGTATTTATTATTAGATACCTTATGTACATATTACTGTGAAAACTGAGTGCGAGTTTCCTGCTACTGCTGGCTTGCCTTGCATTATCATTTACCGAATCTCTTGCCGGCTATTTCACACATACACTTTATTATTATTATTATAAACACCTTTTACGACGGTTAGATTTGTAGTATCATCATCATCCTTATTCCTTCTCTACAAAACACACACTGGGGTCTACTACAATACACTATACCTGCACACCCTACATAGTATAAGTATAGTTATTTCGAAGAATTACGACGCACAGGGTTGAAATAACACGTTTCAAATTTTATGACAGGCTTTAGCCTAATGATGCTAATTTCGACAAAAACTGTATCCCTTACCTTCTGTACTGATAGTGCTGCGCCTCTCCCCGCATCGCTCACTTTTGACAGGCTTGTAGCGCGTCAATAATACACAACACACGCAATACAATGTTCCTTACTAGCCAAGGTTTTGAAATAACTACAGCTTTCGTGCATACTACTCCTTATACGAATTGCCTATAAAATTCACACAGCGATAAAAGTAATGATAAACGAGCTAGCATCTCCGCCTTCACCTGTCTTATTTTTTGCGCCCGTTTTCTCCGTAAGAGACCATCATCTTTTTTTAAACTTTATGAGCGCTGAAGAAGAAGCGAAACAAGCATTGTCCATCATTTACTATCCTAAGCTGTTTTAAGTAGTTAAAACGCAAGAGTATTGTGGTAGCAAATAGTAGCCCTGTCGCAGCATCATCAGCCAACCATGAATTTTCAAGCAGAACGAGAAAGATACGATGAGCACATTGCTAGAAATGGATTTAGGATTTTTTTAAAAGGAATTATGGCCCGCCTGAACAGCTTACTTGTTTGATGTGTTCACTCAGGTTATATTTTTACAGGACATTTGTCAAACCGTCACCTATGTAGTTACACAAGTATCTGCTGACTTGAAACCAAGTTTGCGACATACAATATCAAAAGGAATTATGGCCCGCCTGAACAGCTTACTTGTTTGTTGTGTTCACTCAGGTTATATTTTTACAGGACATTTGTCAAACCGTCACCTATGTAGTTACACAAGTATCTGCTGACTTGAAACCAAGTTTGCGACATACAATATCAGCTAGTTTTACTCTTGCTTTAAGTGTTTTGTCATACAAATTGCATGATACAACCTTCTGTAAAGTAGGAAACGACAAGCGTGATTAGTTTGTGATTTTCGGATTTTTTGAGTGTAGCAAACGAATTCGAGGACATTCAAATCCCTTTTTGTAAAAATAAACTACATGCATTCATTAAAGATCAGTGTTAAGAGTTTAAACTAAAATAAAAACCAAAAAGTCTTCAAGGACAATGTAAATGATTACATAAACGTCTGTACTATGTGTATGCATGAAAATGAAATGAAATCAAAATGCGTAAAAATGAAATATACCACAGCAGAAATATATTCCATTCTAAAATGCAGTAAGTAGTGTAAAAGCCAATATAAATTACCTTATTTTTTGTATGATTTTTATCAAAACGGTAAATGTTACGTCGATATTTTACCCTTTGCCTCTCTGCCCATGACTTTTCTCGCACTTCCTTTAAAGGTTTGAGTGTTTTTCATTGAGTATTTTCTCTACAACATGCGTATTAGCAACCACTGCCGTGTCTGTGCAGCAGTCAGCAATCGCAGTAGTTTAGCCGTAGTAAGTAATAATCTTCATCAAAATTGATATACGCCATCCATTTGCTTCTCGCTATTTTCTTAGTGGTTTGCAGAGAGCCGGGTTTACTTTATTTTGGAAAAGGGTTGCTTCCAAAGCACTTTCTCGCTCAACAATGTTTTGTTTGATATGCTGTCATCGTCATGAATCCTTATACTAAAGCAGGAAAGAAAATGGGTTGGCTGAATACCATTTTTTGATGTATCGATGCTATGGTGTAAATGTAGCGTTTGATCCATATTATGACGAAGTATTTAGTTACTGCGATGATATATACTGTTCTCTTCAGAGCTGGGCGGGCTACATGTAACCAGTAGCGAATTTCCGGGCTACCGGTAGCAGTCGGTAGCCGGTAGCCCGATAGCCCAAGATTTGGTTGGTAGCCGGTAGCCCAATATTTGGTCGGTAGCCGGTATTCCGGTACCTCAAGATTTAGTCGGTAGTCGGTAGCCCGCCCAGTTCTGGTCCTATTAGGTTTACTTTGATGATTGCATTTTATGAACATTTACACAGAATGTATATTTGACGACTTTGTCGTCTATACTTTTCACTTTTCATACATACACAACGTAATATGTACTCTTTTTCCAGCTAACAACAGCAGCACAGATTTTTCCCCAATGCTGTTAAGTTATTGGCAACACTATCATTCAACGACATGCAGACATTTGTCTGTTGTTGATGATGATGATAGAAGATGAAAATAGGAAGCAGGATGTCATGGCTGAGTAACTTGCATGGATTTTCCGATCTTTTGACCTTTAGCTTTACTCTTGGCTAATTCTGTAAGGGTTGAATTACTTAGAGCATAACATCAGCAAAACTGACTGACGATGAGTACAGCTCGGAAATGTCACATCATCCAACGAGTGAATTGCTTTTTAGTTGGTGCGCTGTATGCTTCTACATGTAGCGCGTTGATAGGGAATTTTTATTGATTTGCTGTTGTTGTGATTCAGCAAGATGAAAATGCATCGTATAATATAAACTCTGTGCTCTGCTATGAATACATAATACATATGGTAATGATCCCTGAGAGAAACAAAAAAATGAAAACACGTGGAACGATAATATAGAACGGTGCAAAACCTACGACGAGAGTGACTTCATCACGACATTCTCACTTAGGAGCA
This sequence comes from Callyntrura guangdongensis, assembly GCA_027744295.1. Classification (NCBI taxonomy): domain Eukaryota; kingdom Metazoa; phylum Arthropoda; class Collembola; order Entomobryomorpha; family Paronellidae; genus Callyntrura; species Callyntrura guangdongensis. The sequence continues at coordinate 8,178 of JAHZNB010005689.1, forward strand.
GCAGCGAGAATTTTCCCAAGACGCTACAACGTACATAAAGCAAAAAAATTCTCATGGAATCGAAGCCCGTTCGATTAGGAAAACGGAAGGAACAAAAGGAAGCTAGACATGGCCTACACTTAATATGCTTTGCTGTTTTTTCCACCATCTAATGAATATGTTATAAGCCAGAAGGCATACATTTTTTTGTATTTTGAAGCCCAGCGTGATTGCATTCCAAGAGGTAAAAATATTAAATGATTAGACAGCCACCGATGTATCATGCCATCAGATTTTTAAAACTCAAGTTTCATGAGAAAATACAGTTTACACGCTTCCCCTTACTAGTGGCTCAATAGCGCAATAATATAACCATGTAAGCGTACACACATGCCATAATGTCACAGCGGAAAAACACAGGAGCAGCAACGAAGGGAAAGGGGGAATAAATTTCATGATTAGCTAAATTGTTTTTATTATTAATGAAGCCGAATGTCGTGCACCAAAAGTCACTATTATTATAGCTACCTGATACTCTGATACATTCCTCATTCCTCCACTGTTTCAAAGGACTTTTATTTATAACTAAGGTGCATAGATTGTATTAGGCTCCAAGTTTGTACACCAAAGTCGCGCGTAATGATGATAGTGTGCTGTAGGATTGTTATACATTGCACATAATTGTAAGATAGATGGATAGATGAATTATGGTGTTGCGTGTGTGTCATGCCATGTAGTCGAGAGTTGGTGGCAAAGCGGAACTTCCTTTCCATGATCCATCACGATCAAAACTGATGATGATGATGACGATGATCAGATAATGATGACGATGTCGATGATTTTGATTGCAATGTGTACAACGATGGGATTTAATGGACTCTCAAAGTCACACAGCTCGATGATAAAAAGAAGAGTCAGAGTAGTGTAGTCAGCCGGAATGCTTATATTATAAGGTTTTAGGATCTTCAATAAATACATCGTCGTGTTGTACCTATATGTATGCATTTTGTTTGCCGAGCTTGTAAAATGAGCCAAAAATAAGTTTTAATTCCAGCGCAGCACTAGAAACTTTTTGGTAGATACACAAGGATTTAACTTGTAGCTCAAACGTTCTCGTGTTTGCGTTTCGGCTGCACTTAGAAATGTAAATGACTGTGTCTAGTATAGGCTGCTTGTTTGTTTCCGTGATTAGAGCAAAGATTTAAAAACGATATCATTAAAAGCACATTGATTGCATTAGTTGGTTTTTAGAGATGTCCTCTTTACCTCGAGAGGTGAGATGATAGCACTTTCATGTTTTTGTATTTTCAAATATGTTGGATGAAATGCGCAAAAGGGAGAGAGAGAGAGGTATTATGTGAATCGGAGTCGTTAGTAGAGGAATATGCATAAAGTTATAATGGTACGATAATAGTGAAGGTAAGGTTTTATGTGCTGGGGGAGAGTGGCACATTTCGTGCAGTACTGGTTTCATGAGTTGCCTTAATGTAGCATTTTTTGGCAAAAATGCTAGATGCAGGTCTTTGATTTTAACAACGCTGCTGCGCAGGAGGGAGAGAGAGAGATAGAGCGACAGTGGTGGGAGAAACATTACATGACAAACGTTGCGTGTCAGGCCGTACAAAATATGACCGTGCTTTACAATCGCCTGGTGTGATCAAATAAAGCCACTTTTACTGATATGTACACATACATAGCTCTATGTATCATCTATCTCTCCGTATTATGTGCGACCACACCTTAACCCCAGTTCCTGTTGCAACATGCATCAATAATGTTGGTTATTTTGCCATAAATTTTTAACCGTTCTCGCACTCAAAGCTAACAAGGTTCGTCGCTGGTTGTAGTGTAGTTCATATAGTGCAGCTATATGAACTTTTGTCGCTTTTCTCGTCGGACTTTTTTTGTCACGGACCCGCTCCCAACAGATACCATAATATAAATTGTAAAAACCGTCGGCATCGTGCGATCAGTTTGCTATATACATTTTTTTAACTTGTTAGTTAGTTTTCCAATGGGGTATAATACATATATACTTTAGCGGTTACACAAAATACCGTGGGATAGAATATATAGAGAAGTGCGTACTTATGTTGATCCATGAGAAATCTGTACATCTATTTCCCTCTTGAAATAGCATGATGGCTATTTGGCTACGCGATGAGTACTAGTTCTTTTCGGCTCCGCTCTCTCTCCGACTCACTTCCGTTTGATGTCTGATCAACGAGATTTTTTACGATCGGATTATGCCAAAGTGACTACTTCCTTTCTATTACATACATTAAGCTCCACTCATCAGTTTCATTTCTAATATTGAGGCTCAGTCAGCGAAAATATTGACATCAGTGCACAACAACCGAGAGAAAATTGAGAACTTGCATTATTATTTTTTACATTCACATTCAGTCTGGAGTCCACAGGCAAAATGATAGCAAATGACAGAAAAAATGGATAGTAATGCTTACAATAATTCAAATTCTTAGCTAAAAAGATACACAAAGAAAACACAATATAGAAACAGGGAGACAGTTTATGTGTTTTGGACAAATTGGGGATGCAAAATGTAAAAAAAACTGAGAACTTGTAGTCTACATTTCGAAAATCTCGAGGGATCTCTGGGTGTTTAGAGTCTAAACGAAAAATAATTCTTGTTATCCCCCTAGTACAGCACCAATCATGCTACCTATCACTTTTTGAATTTTTTCCACTTCTTTCTAGCCCTCAACCGATACCGGTAGAGGTAATACAAACTGCAGGCTGCTCGAATGAAAGGGAATTTTTAGCTTAGCATTTCATCTTAACAAGGGACGACAATAAGCATATATAGTAAATGTATAAAAATGTACGCCATGAAATGCAGTTCTGGGCTAGGCCAGACCAACGGAATAATATGAATTGAAAGAAATTACCCCTGTGAAATAATTTATACCCTCTATTTCATTATTATTCTCTCGTTCCCGTTCCTTCCTCTTTTGCTACTGCTACTGCTGCTGTCGACCTTTAAAAATGTATTACTTACTTGGACTCTCTCTATTCAACTTGAAAAATATTCTACATCATCCACAACTCAAGCTATTACACTACACAGCTCTCCGATGCTCTTCTCCCCATTACCGCAACAACACGACGACATTCTACCTACCCGAACTACCATAACACATTCATTTCATCGTATTGCACAACTCAAACTGCCTGATAATATTTTGTCTCTCTCCTTTCTTACACTCTCTCCCCATTTATTCAGTCTCTCTCTCCATTTTTTTCTGCTGCTGTGATTTCTGTTGCAATGCGACTCTTTCTTTCTTCTCCGTTCCTTGTTCGTTTATTTTTATTGTTGTCCCAACTGTAAAAGTGTATGAAGACCCTATTGCATGACATGATAACGCGTACCAGGCACACCGATCGACAAATAAAACCCCACATAAATCTGTGATGTTGTGCTTTCATAAATAAATACAGGGAGCATATGAGTACGCGGTGTGGTAAGGTAACCAGCACATTATTCTGTACACCTGGAACTTTTTGACTGTTTATCGTTTCTACTTTTATTCCTGTTGATGACGACGGTAGTCGAGTTGATGATGATGATGATTCTTTTGCCCTTTTACATGGAGTGTCGCAGGTCACTTTGTGATTACATTTTTGGATTGAAAAGTTTTTGGCGAGTGGAAGAGAACAACAGAGAGAACGGAACAGAAGCTTATAGCAAGAGGTAAAATAATAACAGTCCTTTCATCTAATCTAATCTTTTGCGGCTTGCCATCCTCCTTTCGTCGTCCCAGCAGTCCCAGGCAAGCTGGCAGGTTCGACGTATTGCATTGTTGTATAGTAGTAGTGATACCGCTTCACACAATATTTCCCTTGGGTTTCTTTTCTGTATGTCCGTATGTTAAGTTGCATTTACATATTTTACATCGTTTTGCGATTATTACTATTACCTCAGTTTATCATATTATGATGACGGCAAGGGTTTTGCTGAGCTGTTGTATTGTATCGCCTGCTTCGGCTTGTTTTGCTCCCTCATGATAAATTATTTTTAAGGATTGTCGCTGGTATCTCTAGAATTTGAGCGTGCTTGAGTTTGAGCACGAGCAGGGATTTTTGTGACAGGGAGGAGGAGTAATCGTCATCAGCCAAAGTAATAATAATAAAAATAATAATAGTCATCAAAAATGGAAACTTACAACAAGCAGCACACTCTGACGAACCATGATGAGCAAATCCCTGGTTTTTACCAAAATCATTTTCCTTGTAGTTGTTGTGATGATCATGATAATATGATGCTGATGATGATGCGCAGTGGAATTTCACTGGAGATTCTTTCATCACAACAACAAAGTGACATAATGCATAACTGCAGTAGGTATCTACATTTTACAGAGAAAGACGAGTATAAAATGTGTCCTCTATTTATTAATACCACACATGTTCACCATAAACCAGGGAAGATGTTGCATCACATGAATTTATTACATATTTCATAAATATGCATGCAAGCTATACTAATATGTGCATAGAAAATTATTGCTGCTGTTGTTTGTCTCATCTTTTTCCCTTACTGTGATCGAAATGCATAAAGGGAAAAGAGCGTTTGCACATGTACATGATTTTTTTTCCTTGTTCATATTTCACCGACAAAATAAGATGCTCCGTGTGAGTAGTTTGCAGCGTAAATGGAAAACTAAACAGATAATTTTGACATGTACATGTCATTAAGTATT
>JAHZNB010005690.1:0-14537 GCA_027744295.1 Callyntrura guangdongensis
TCCTCTATCTGAAACGTGTATCTACTCATTTCTGAGCTCATAATTCACTCAAATCATTAAAATCAATCCGCAGTGTCCTGTCCTTCCCAATTGAGAATGGTTCGTTTTTAAAAGTAAATAATGCAACAATGCTTTTGTGGAAAACAATATAATTGAATATAAATTTTCAATTGTAATATGGGACGCGTGCACTCACATAAAATGGATAAAAACAGTCGGACAGGCACAAGGTATATATACGACAGGCTAATATCGCACAAAATAAGGTTCATATATTCGACTTCAATGTTAAATATACATAAGATAGCCAGCTTGTTTTTACCTTTTTCAGAGAAAGATAATTTATCCTGAACTGCGTTTGCGTAGCTTTCATTATTTCAAGTGCGTGTGGTCATTACATAATGTATGATAATGCACTCAGAGTATAAGGTCTTTCGTAGTTGTTGCAGCATGACGTATGCACGTATTTATCTGTAATAATAATGGTTTCTTTCTAACGTTTTGCATAAATTCCTTGAGTGACAGTTCTAAGGAAAAATACTGGTCATCATCATCTGCTGAAGTTTGTGTGCATACAATAATACAATCTACTACACTAACATTTGCAAACTAATTAATTGCGTAAAAATGCTTTCAAGATAAACCACACATATTCATCAGCGAACTGATATTCGGGGAGACTTGTAACAATGTTTAAACAGTGACATTTTTGAAGGCAGCAGTTTAAACGAGACATATTGTTTAGGTAAAAAAACAGTAAATAACTTGTTGGAGGGGAAAGGGAGAGAAGACGAGGGATGTTTGAGATAAATGTGTTATATTTTGAGGGCATATGGAGAACAAAAACATGGCAGTAATTGCCAGAATTAGTGTGTGTTCTCCTTTCCTTACCAATCAGTGAAGAACAACACTAATGAGGGTGTTCCATTCATTCACGTAAACATTACACAAATACTACCTACTACAATTAACCTACCACCATAATACATACATATGTATGTACCTTCAAAACATTTTACACGTCTCAGAAAATCAGACAGTAATTGGTGCACTTCTGCCAAAAGTCTACAAAAATTGCAGTTCATTTATGTATCATGTTTCGTCGCAGTTCGTGCCCTTTGAAGTGACTAATGCACACGTATTCCATACCTACATACTATAGAAAGCGTTTAGACTGCAAATATGCATTGAATATGGTTTTGTGTGCGTATGCTACATTTTGATATGCCAGAAATTCCGTTGTCCGTGTTTGGTGGTATATAGGATGGTGTGGTCATTCCTCGCTGCCCTTTACCGCGTTTATACCGCTGGTACACGAAATTAATTTATATGGTTAATTAAGAGTACCGCAAGATCTGGGAAAATGTCACGTACTTGATTTATTTCCATCACCTTAAAATAGTCGGTCAGTTGCTGATTGTTGTAGAGGTAGTTTGGCAGCGTTTGTATAGATACACACACGCCTCGATGGAAAACAGTAGTAGTGAAAAATGAAATGTTTACATGAAATCACACAAATAATGCGTCACAGCGCGTTCCTCTGGGATGCAATGCATTATAAATTAAATTTTCAGCAAGTGGTAGGCATAGTTGGTTTTGTGTAGATTAATGCGGGCAAAAGAAATTGTACCTATCACCCTCACCTGTCTGTACAGCTTCTGCTCTCTGTGCCGCTACCACAATTGATTATAGGCCCATTTCATTCATCATCATTGGCTGACCCTTATTATGAATGAATCAGCAAAAAAGTTGTAAGAATTATGGACGTGGCTGACAAAGTCATCGTTGAAAAAAAAAGGGAACAGTAGCTGTACCACCCAACGAGCTTATTTCCATTTGCGTAGAGCCTTTGTGTTTGTAAAAAAATTTATGCAAATGAGAGTATACTTTGAACAATTAGATGCTTAAAAACAGCAGATTACATAAGCTACCTACTTTTTGTTACTCTCCTGTTTAAGTAATTGTCATTTAAGATGCATTAATGTATGAACTTAGCAATGATGCGACAAATATTTATTTTAATTTATATTCTACACTCTGTGAGTTAACTAACATCGCGGCAGGTAACAATAGGAGGTCACAAATGTCTTGCATGATTTCGTTTGGCGGTCGTTTCTGTTGCAGAAAACTGTTTCGTACACAAGATAAATCCGCGTGTATTTTGACACATGTTTTTATTAGTGCTGTAATCACTACTCCTCTCACAACAGTAAAGAACATCCCTCGAAAAATAATTAATGGTGAATGGGTAGTCAAAAGAGTCATAAAAACAGAGACGCTGTGTGTGTCATTGCTTTATGATGAATTCTCACCTGGAGGAATACTTTTATGTGCCTAATGTTGAATGTGTACTACACGACATAAAATTATAAATGTACACTTAACCTTAAATGGACCTGAATACAGATAATCGCAGAAGAATCAATGACGAATGATGATGACGACGACAGAGCTGCATAAAATGTCTATTTTCTTTCACTAAAGTTAATGCCAACTATACAGACACACTCACAACATTCACACGACGCTTTTAAAAGTGTCATAATGATAAGGTAGTTGACAACACGTACGTGTGAAACATTTTAAGGTACACGGAGATAGTGTGACGGCTGCGGATATATAGACATAACCGTCGTGAGGGGAAGGCCGCAACAAGATGCATCTTTTAATAGGGGCCAAATTGGAGCATTTCTATTGGTCGTATCGTATGGTTTCTGGTATATGAACCACACAGGCAAGAGCCCCGACGAGTATAATTATTATTTGCATTTACGAAATCTGTCACAGATAAATTATTTATGATGTGCCCCGCTCCTTTAAATATATCGCCTACATGAAAAAAATGCACCATGTAGCAAGCGTTGTTCGTCTGACAAGAAGAGAAAAAAGTAAATCAGATTTCCCTTCCAGAAAGATAACGACCAAAGTCATAAAAATATAGTGGAAATCCTTCGGCCGGCACACAGTGCGCTGCTGTGGACGGGGAATTTTTTTTTCGTGTCATTTCCTGTTGCTCTTGAAAATTCAAAGTGATTACAGGTGTCGATCGGTAAAACAATATATGATGAATTAATTTTTCAACTCGCAAGTTGAAATTGTATCAAATTCCACAGACCAGAAACTAAATGGGATGATGCATGTAGACACTTGGACACATTGCCTTTTAGACATGTACCAGTTGACTTCTTTAAACAGGAACGCTTCTCAACTAAATGTTAGTAACAAGGTGTCAGCGTGATAATTATAGACTTCCCTAAGCAAGAATATATGGCAATGTAGTAATATTATTATTGGCCACTTCTGTCACACTCATTTCATCTTTATCGATCACCTTTCGAGAAGGAGTACAGTACACTTCTACAGCGACGAAATGTATTTTACATCATGTTTGATTTTTTGATGCGTACATCTATCTAAGGGGGTACAAGATGCGATAATTGTTTGACACGTCCTTTACCAGTCTGTAAAATGTTATTTAATATTCTGTACAAAAAGTGGATTGAAATTAAATCGGTGATGATTGCGCCAATAAATGCATGTATGTAGAGTAGAACAACAATGAGCAATGGAAAGCAAAAAATGTCTGCTACTTCTCTCAGCGGTGATGCTGGGCTCCTGAATTGCTAATACATAATGAAATTGTTACGTATGAGGTCAAATTAATCGCAATGGTAGTAGCAGACTTGTACTTGTGTATGCAACAATCATAATAATAATAATGATAATCGTGAATAGCATCACGTGAGAAACTCATATATTAACTGTGTATGTATTGATATTTAATCAATCAAACCATAGGCCCGCCCGCCTGTCCATTAGTTGTAGAGTTGGCAGTGGAAATGTACTCTCAGTGCGCACATCCACCAACATCATGAGCCGAGAAGACGAAATTATCTGACATTCGTTCATAGTGCGTATGTGATCATTTTCTACCCTTTCGTAGCAAAGTACACGCTTTGAGAAACAATAATGGATATTTTGTAATGCCACCCATACCCATCGATGTGACCTCTAAATATGATATTGCCAGTGCATTTGTCTGTCATTATATTGTCCGACTCAGAGATATGTGCAGGTGAAAATATCATAGGTTTCTCGCAACTTAAGTCGTCTCACTCACAGGATTTGATTTAAATTGGTAACTGACATGTGCGCTTTGACATTTTGGTGACACACGTAAAGGCTACCCATTTTAATCGGCCTTAGATATAAACCGCAGAAAGGTCACCGCGCACAATTTAATTCAATGATTTAATGATTTATCGTGTTCTTAATGAACAAGTTGCACCTGCGTAAAAGTTGTAACAGCAATGAATATTTGAACAGCCGTAAAAGTCTGTGGTGGTTTAATTTTTATGCTAATCAAAAAAACTTTACGAAGAATACGGCAAATATAGGATATCTATTTGCTTTATATACGAACAACGCATTAACCGAGCAATTATCCAATTCCAACAACCTATATTCATGTAACGTCCATTATCGTACAAAAAAGTTACCATTTGTCTTTGTTTTACAACATATGAATAGGAAATGAATATAAGATAACCATGCTGAAAAAAAAAACATTTCTAAAATTCAGATTGAATGAAGAGTCAATGTCAGCAAGCAGTCTGATATGTACGATAAAAAATGTTAAATGACAAGCATAACACCATCTAGAGAAACCAACTGGGCGGTCTGGCCCCTCTCTGCATTAAGTTTTAGTTTGCAAAATTATCTTCCTCGAAAAACAATTACACCTGCAACTCTGCCAAATAGTACAATTTCCATAATATATTGATATTAAATTGGTCTTGGCCACTTAATTTTTTAAGATTTTTTTCTGCGATTAACAATTACTTTTTGGCAATTTGCGTTGTCACCGCGCATTAAGTACGATTTGTTTTTCTGTGTAGTAAACGAAATACTAAAAGTTAGCAATTAGGTGAGTGCATTCCTTTAACTAACTGCACACGTGCATATATGCATATAAAATGTACGTTTTTTTTATTCCAAATATTTGGTAGTCCTCTAACAGTCAACAAGTACAAGTCCTCAAAGAAAAATCAATTTTACTGCAACAAATACACACTTATTTTGTTACAGTAATTTATAACGTGAGTTAGTTTGAGCAATTATCAGTTATGATCCATAAAAAAGTATATGTGTGTAGGTAGGTATGTGCAAATTGTGAATGAAACTCTCGCCGTGATCTCTGATGGACATCTTGAGTTGAGTGATAGCTGATCTGAAGGTATGAAAAGGATGACACAAATATGCCTTTTGATCTTGATTTTTTTTGCTGGTGCTCATTGTAAAGTTTCATGGGCGTTTTCCTGAGTTAGCAAAGTATAATTCTTCAACCGTGCTCTGTATAAATTAATTACAATTTAATTTTGCTAAAATTTTACTGAGAACGTTGTGCATTTAGAAAAAAGCTTTCCACTTTATTTTTTTTTATATTGCAATATTTGCGTTTCCAAATTCCATATTATCTTTTGTGCTAATGTGCAGGAATAACAGACTTATAAAATAACCAACAAAAAAAATAGAGTTACGAATCTCATGTGTGTATGTGGAAATGAATGAACCAGGTAAGCAAAAAAGCAATTTTAAAAGATGTATTAGAGCCGTTCAAAAAGTGATCATGTTGATGCTGATGATGATGACGATGTTGTAATAATATGGTACACGGCATACACACACACACGTCTCCTTTAGAATTTGGTGTTACCTCTACCACTCCACAAATCCAAACTCTACTTGTTTTGCATCACGTTTACATAAGAAGCAGTATACAAACATGTGCGTGTATTGAACTCAAGTAAAAAATAAAAATCGATTCGAGCTGATTTTTAATGGCATCCTAAAAAATGACAAGTCTAAACAACATTGGGCCCTTTTTAATGTTTCTCAGAGCAATTATTGTGGGCTGTGGCTGTGGTCAACTATGCCGTCGTACACAGGTGTCACAGATATACCTACGTGGTATTACATGCATATAGATTCTTTCCTTGTGATAATTTTGCTAATAAAATTTAAAAAATAAAATAAACACACATTGACTTGAGAGTTGTTGTGTGTGATTGAATAAAGTTACACCAATGTTCAGTAATATCATAATAATGCATAATACAAAAGGGCTATCGTTATATCATTTTCAGCGATCTGCTCCATAATTCTCAAGAAAATACAGTATATTCTTCCATCATCAACAACAGCTAGATAGATTGTTTTGTTGTCAGTTGGTAACTGTTGCAAATACCCTGCAACCCTAAAGTAAGCAACTTTTAATTTATGCCCTATTTTTCGTGATAGGTTTGCCATCAGAGTCACAAGCGTCGTCGTCGATCGTCACATCATATCTTTGATATCTTAGGGGTTGTTGTGCGTGTTACAAGATTAGCAACGGTTATTCAACCCTGTTGGCTAAATTTCCGTCAACACCTTTTTCTTGCTGCTAATCCATCTAATTACTTGTTTGATTATTGACAAAAGCTAAAAACAACTGCACAAAGAATTTCGACAGTCAAAGGCAAACGTTGATAAAAATCCTTCTTTTTTTTCTTTTTCTCCGCTGCTGGCCTATTGTACCTTTGTAACTTGCAGTAATCATTCCTGCCCTGTTTGTTTCATGTTATGAAATATTTAATAGTATGCATATAAAGCGGATTAATTAACAAAATTTAAATGTTTGCCAAACTCCTTGTTATTACTTGTATATTTGTAAGCAGCGTGCAAAAGTAAATCGATGTGTGGTGCTGATCAAAATTACAATTCGTAATGCAATGATTTAAGTAAAAAAATCTTTCAACACTGGGCCGCGCAGTGTCAAAAATTACTTTATTTTAAAAACTACAAACAATGGAAACTTGTTGGAAACGACTGTCACGCTGAAAAACTGCTCTTTACAAAAGATAGATTTAACTAATTTTAAATACATTGGCATCCATGCCTGCACGACGACAAATCCAAGACCATGAACAAAGTGAAGTTTGCCACGGCTTGACAGTCATGACATACATATAACTTATGTAACAAGATAATTGTTCAAATCACTAATAATAAGGTTGTGCGTAACAAAATATTCGTATACATTATACCCTCATAGCAAGTTACTAAAAAACTAAACTTATTCGACAGGTGACGGCAACGTTTTCTCGGCAAGATTCTTATTCTAAACGTCAGTGCCACAGGTAATTTCTTATATCCGTTCATCCGCTACTACTCCTCAATTATTTATTACATACATCATCATTTTTTTTATAAATATACTTAACTGTTCGTTCTTTAACGAAAGAGGTACAGGTTTCTCATCAAAATATTTTTTGAGCTTGAATGCCTAAATAAATGCATATAAATTTTGGCTACAACTTATTTTTTAATAGAATAACGTGATTGGGAGAAACTTGTCGTATGTAATTTGCATAATACAAGCGTGATTGTCAGACACTAAATATATCACATCTTATAGGCCAGGTAATAACAGTAATAATCCTTATATCAAGCGTATATATGCGTCATATTATACGTTTTATATGTATACACGACACACACAGGAAACAAAGTGGCCTTTTGTGGACCTCTCCTCATCTTCAAGTTCAAATCCATCCATCTTTCCTCTTCTGCAGCATCTCATCGATTCCATAAAATACTACAGCATGCTATTTTTATACAAAATATCTTACTAATAATATTATTATGCATTTAAATATGTACATGCATCCTTGTTTCACGATTATTTTGTTATTCATTACCCCCACGTTGTCCATCATGGATATTCGTGGATTAAGTTTATTGTATGATGTTCTATTGGAGGAGGTTACATGGTTGTACCCATATTCCATGAACAAATTGGAATGAAACAACAGTTGTTAAATTAATGGCTTGATGAATATACTTTTTAAAAAAAGTTTAAATTAAACGTGGGAGGTCAGGGAATGCGTAAAAGCTACTTTTAAGATGCAGTTATTTGTCAAAATCGAGTTGCAATGTTACAAACATGGAGATTTGAAACTTGAATATGGTTATTATTAGGTACTTTCTATTTCATCACCTGCTACGTACTAATAATATTATTAGTGACAAAAATATTATAAAAAATAGCAATATTTTTCTTCGGTCGTGCGTTATGCTATTGCAATAGTGCAAATCTTACAATGTTTGATTATCACACAAGTTTTCCATTTTTTGACAAGTCTCCTCATTTTAAAATCAAATCATAATCATCGCCACCACCATCATCGTCATCTTTAGTGTGCTACCAACTTTAAAAGAGTGCGTTAGTGTAGTCGTGCAGCCGTTATCAAGCCAATTATATCTGAACCAGTCGTGTGGTGATGTGCTTTTTCTTTTCAATGACATTCGATTTGGAATATTCAAGAACAGTTCACATTAAACCCACAATCCAAGTTTCGTACCTATTTATATAATATGCACTATGGTGTTCCTATTTTAAGGCTTTATTGTCGATGACCATGCAATATTTTTGCTGTGTAACGTGCAAAAGTTTGTTGGAGCAGTAGGATAGCAGTATAGAAGAAAATCTTATTACGTACGTACATACGCGCACGTTTAAAACATTTGCACGTACGCTTGAGGTTCACGCTAATAGGTAAAATATAGGTTGTTTTTGTCTAATGCTGTGGTGCAAAATATGGCACCAAACCGTAAAGTATCATGCATGCAAATAACAATGTGAGAACAACAAAGTAGCGGGGCAGACATGTATAACAACATCTCTCGTCTCGATAGACCAATTTACATTTGGAAGGTCAGTTAAATGTGGAGAAAAAATGACAAAAATTCATGGCGTCCTTCCTTTCATTAACCAACATCAATGAGTTGAGAAAATAAAGCAGCCCAATGAGCGCACATATTCTGCTGTGCGTGCCGTGTAAGTGGCGAGAATGTTGTATGCATTGAGGGGTTAGTTATAATTACTGATGGACGCTCAATTGATGAAGTGTATGTGTGCAATATCATGGAAAAGGAAGAGAGAGAAAATCATGTGTGTACAAAATTATTGCTATTATTATTATTATTGTTATTTATTTTTTCATCAACGCACATCATCATGAAACATGACGAGCGATCAACCCCCTACCTCTTTTGTTGTGCGATGTTGTGATGATCTTGTTCTTGTAACATATAAGTTACTCATGTACATGTACAAATAGCGCGTTTAGTGTAGTCACAGTACAGTTCATCTTAAGTGCATTAGCGGTTTAAAAAAATATCTTTTCAAGTTGATGTATGCATAATGGCAATTTTGATGTGTATTTACTTTTATCATCAACAATCAATCGTCAAATTTGCAAATAATGCGCGGACTTGTGTGACAGTTCACTTAAAAACAGACATCTGATATGTGCATTTTATGTCTATACATACACTATTCTTCATCGTTTTTTTTTGTTCCACACAGACAGTCATATATATTCTTTTTTTGTCCAATGTGAGATCCACTTCCAAAATATTGTCCTGTAAAGTTGTGAGGATGCTGCTATTAAATGAAACTGGTACGAAGGAAGACGTACAAGTACAAGGTGAAATCCATAAGAAACTGAAAGTGGATTTTGATCTTGTTGTTTAGATTTGTTTTTCGTTGCATGCCTCGCATATTTTCCTGTCGTGTACGTACACAAATACAAACATGACGCGTGTGTTGAAAATAGAAGCTTCCTCCTCCTGTTAGTCTGATTCATCTTGGTCGTACATCTTGTTGGATTTATAGAATTTTATTGCTGGCACTTTGACGGTGGCATGATGCCGACTCAAACGGCAACAAGAGTCTTACCTGTAATGTAGGCATTTATAGGTATGATTAGTACATTTCATCTAATGTATCATTTTTATGATAATGAGTCAATGATGATGATACAACTTTTTTGAGGCTTTGCGTTGATTGTTTGTAGATAGAGAAACTGCAGTTTTGATAATCATGTTGTTTGGAAAATACCTAATTTTATGTACTGTTAACTGCGTTACCTGACTGGAAACTTGAGATTATTATTACACGCTACAAGAAGCCGCCAATAACTTTTTATGTTTGTTCACATTTTTGCAGTTTCTCATGATAAATGAGGACGATAAAATGTGCTATAAAATTAAGCTTTGGTTTTGTTTTGGTTTTTTTATAACTGGTCAAGGATGTTTTCTTGAACTCACGTTGTTAACGTCATTTTTCACTACAAACGCACTCACACTTTTCAATCTCTTGTGTAAAGCAGATCATGGAAGTTATTTGGTAAAATAACATTATTATTCTGAAGTTTAATCATTCGACCAGAAATAATAGTACTTTCAGTGGCAACTTCGAAAATCACTTTCGTACTTCAGAACAATAAATAAAAGGCTTTAGACATGTACTTAATTTACAGGAAAAGGTCATTTAGTAGGTATAAGAATTGGTAGATAATATTACCAGTGTAGTTTGATGTTCGCGAGCGGTATGCGATTTGGTGCATTAGCAGCCTCTCCGCCGTAACCCATACATACACGCTGCGAATCTGCAAGTAGATTTATTCCATGATTTACATGATTCATCATCATTCATCTTATTTGCTTGTTGTTGATAAGGACAAGTCAAAATGAAAATAATCTCTTGCAATTTCTTCCGTTATTCTTATCGCAATTCGCAACTGTAAAGTAAGGACAATTACAATTCCTTCTGATTAGTAATGTTGTTATGTAAGTCCCTCGCTATTTTCTGTATAAATATTTTCTTTGCCACTGCATTTAATCTGTGTTTATATTTCATTTACTTCTACCTAAAGATCGTAATCGTAAACTGAAAAGTGTGTAACTTGTGTACCAACATAATATATAGTACGTCATCTATACGTACATACGTACGTCTGCAGGAAATTTTTAACTTCTTACCATTTTTGCGTGCGAGAAAAACATGGCCTCGTGTTGCTTCTTGTTGGATAAAAAAATATATACGTCTTTTTTAGTATGTACCCCGTTCAAAACAATGCATTTTCTGCGTAAAGTTTGTTTGCACACGGCGGATTGAATACAAAACATTGGTTATTGTATCACATCAAGATAAACTGCATCTTAAATGTCGACGATGATGATTTATTGAGTGAGCGCATGCATTTCCTTGCTTATTTTTTGAACTAATGACAACACATTAAAATAATAGCTGCCTACACAAACGTACACACATACAAGCACGAATCACGGTTATTGTTAACACGACAGAACCTTTAAAATTTGACAACAACCTTTCTTGCTATTGTACATCAAAATTGTAAATTAACAATTAGGAAAATACCTATGGCATACCTACCTGTTCGTTTTACTCTTGCCATTCGTTCCTTTCTGACTAGTAACTTATTTTTATGATCAGTTTCAACACAAACGTGTTAAAAGTGGATCACATCATTTTATTAAAAAAACTTAACCCTGAATAGAAAGGAATGCAAATCCAATTATGTCCAAAAATACATTTATCAGTAATAAAAAGATAAGTAATCAATATGTGTGGTCCTATATAGACCTCACATTGTTAAACTTCAAAACAAAGTTAATATTGTCAATTAACAATCAACAGTAAAAGGGAAGTAAAAGAACAGAAACCGTTACAACAGATACCTAACAACATACCAAGATAGTTAAAAATTAGATAATAGCGCAAGCATGGCAAAATCGCAATATATTAAAGGTTCGTTAGTGTAGACGATAATTTAATAATAGTACTGCTCACCTTGCGATTACCTGCAATAAAAATCAGCGCATAAAAATCAAAAAGCACAAACTAACTTTTTACTGGAGCATTTATTTTATGGCATTTTTTATTTCTATTTTATACACAATTTCGTGCAGGAGAGGTGACTGAAGTGTGAATTTTCAAGTATAAAGAATTTCCTAAGGTATTATTACACATGGTCAAAATTTATGACTGGTTGTAAAAAAAATATAACCGCGTAAATGTAGATAAGGCCTGTCGGCCTGTGTAGTCGTATTTAAATTATTAAATTAAATATTTTAAAATAACAGGACGTTTCATTTCATTAACGGTTTGCCACACAAACGGATAAAAAACTTTTTTTTATTTCCCTAGCTTTCCAACCGGTTGATTGGCTTGGTAATAGTAGCATAGCCCTGTAAATTAAACGACAACATTGCCAACTTGACTCTAAGATAAAGATCACATGTCTCATAAACTTTAACGTCCTAAAGAATAGCTTGGTCCAAAGCTGAAAATCCACCTTGTACCTAATTGATATTCTTTTAGCGGATGGTTTGTAGCAATTCTGCATCTTATTAATTTTTATCGCAAAACTTTATAGCTGGAAATTTGACCCTGCTTCTGCTTCTACCACTCTCTTGTGTTAAGTATCATAAATCGGAGTTAGACGGTAGAAGGGATAAATTGTGCAAGTAAACAAGTAAATCGGCTCATGGATTATTCACAATCATTAACACAATACACAGCAAACCTAATTGGCTGATTTACTATTGTGGCAAGTGGCTGGACCATAAATTTAAAAAATGTCAAGAAAACTTACATTATTTTCTTGTTTCAGTAATCGCGAAAAGTTGTAAGGATTTTATGAAAGTGATTAATAAGTTGTATGTTTTTGTAATATCAAAACGATGATGAGAATGGTGATGACGACTTTATTTCATTGTTGATTGTTAACAATGTACACGAGCTGAACAAAAAGAACTACAGACAAGGAAAGTTCTGCAGCTGCAAGTACATCTTCATAATAGAAAATCTAAATTAAAATGGCGTCCGTCAACGATAAAAGAAATACGATCCACTATTAGCTACGCCCGTCATCCTTAGACTATTTAAAAAATTTAATTTGTCGTGGGACCAAAATGGAATTGACATTGACAAAAAATGACAGTAAAACTTGACCAGCGATGGTATACAAATACAAAACGCGACAAATAAAGCAAACGCAAGAAGACTACATATTATAGGTATGCATAGATATCTCTATACACGCACTTTACATTATGAAATTGTCTGCATGTATTATATATTTATGGCATGATTAAAGGCCCATCCTTTCTTAATTGATGTAATACAATCTGTAATTCAAGTCCAAAAACAATGACACAACCAAATAATCGACCTTTATCTCAGTTTTTATACACGCACTCACACACACACGCATATACCTGTCAATAGAGTTTGATTCACTTCAAAGTTCATCGAGAATTGTTTCTGTGTATGGAAGAGAGACGATGATACCGCCGAGATACTCCGTCGTTGTACGTTTGACATTCACTCCAAACTGGTGCGTAAACAGTAATGACGACAAAAGAGAAAAATTCTCATTCAACCTCTTCGTTAGCAGCAAGTTAGTTATACGTGCAATTCTACATAATTGTGCATGTTCTGCCAATATTCCAATGGCCTTTTGAACAGCCCCATTTGGATGCAGTATGGAGTTATGAAAACTCTTACATATATGAAATATATTATAAGCTCACAAGACGCCGAGGATCAATTTTTATAGCCTATAACCAAGATTACACTTGCAAATGCTTTTACCTTTCCTTCATCAAAAATGTACACACATTATTATATAACCTTTAATCGCCCTAAATAATAAATTAGGGACAACGAGATCGGTACAAAAGGAACGCTTAGAGTAAAAATTTCCATTTGTGCCAGGATTGGCGTCGTTATTGTCGTTTTTTGGCCAGTTTGTTGTACACCGAGTTTGCTTCAACTGTACTAAAATTTGCGCACGATTTACTGGTTCACCGACGTCATCGTGGGATATCCCGTAATATTTCTCTCCTGACTATTGTAAATACCAACCATGTAGTCTCACAGAGAATCTACAAAGTCTAACTTCACCTTCACAAAATTCACACACAAAAATGTTGAACGTTTGCTGTGTTGTCACTCTTTGCCCAAATAAATGGGCTCTTTGACTCTTCTTTTGTCTTTACGCATGTTTATTGCAGTTTATAAATCATTTAATACAGCACAGTTGTTTTTTCAGCACAGCACACATTACAAAATTTTATATCCCATTCATATGTCTGTATCCATCATTGTTAGGCAAGACAGAGGTAAAAAAAGTTGAAGAGTTTAGAACTTGAAAATATTTATAAAACTTTGTTATGCAAATTCTTGACTTCTGCTGTGTTCAATGATCGTCTAGAAAAATTACAAAGATTCCTGTTAGAAAGAGATATTTTTGTTGCTCACCAATACCACTATTTATGAGAAGACCGCACCATGTGTGATATTACCATACCTACTACCTACCATTCAGGATTTTTGTCAACCCACGTGTCAATCAGAGAAACATGAAAGAAAAGCTAGTGTACAAAATGCATTTTTTCCTAATATGCATTTCATATTGTAACGTTTCAATTTGTTGATCTAATGTCATGAGCGAATGACGCCTGTAGAAGTCATTATCAGCAAATTATTTGCTTTTTTCCTCGCGGGACTTCATAATTCATTCAACGAAGTGACCATGAAGTGTATCAAGTATCATCTGCCTGTCATTTAAAGCAAGCTATAGGAGAGAGACGAGACAGAAAATATTTTTGTTTGTAAATAGGAA
>JAHZNB010005691.1:0-10382 GCA_027744295.1 Callyntrura guangdongensis
GTTTTGCCTGGTCGGGATGTGATAAATTCAGTAAATTTACCAGCAAAACACCGCACGCTCACACATACACACACAAGACCAAAAGGTTTTCCCCCTTTTACAGCTCCATACAAACAGACACACACACATTCAACCACGTTTCTCCTATAAGTTTTATGTCTCCCACCACTTGTTTCTTATAGGAAGACATAATATTATGGTATGTATGTTTGTGTGTGTATGTGTGGGGAAAGCTCATAAATTCCGTAGATTGAGCTTGAAACAATAGAAAAGTTGCTCTATCATTACTAAATTTCCTCTTTTTCTTTTTCCTGTTAAGAGAGCTTATGTGTTACTCTTGTCCTTTCTTTATTTTCGGTTTCTCTATACAAAAGTGATATACTTGCTCAAATTATAGGAAAAAAAGTTTATTCTATATTTAGCGTACTATTATATACATATACATGCAGAGCTGAAGTAGTAATGGTAGTAGGAGAAGAAACGGTATAACGATGCAGTAGAAATGAACAGCCGAAGAAGAAGAGGAGGAGGAGGAAGAGGATTGTCCTTTCCCGCTTTCTCTTCTGAAAATTGGCTCATATCAGTTGATTGCCATTGCTCTCTTACTTAGCTCGTTTCTCTCCTTTGAGTGCTGTTATTTTGCTGAGCCAGCAACACTAATGGCATGTAAGGACCTTATTGTTTTTTCCAACTTTATGAGCTAAAGTAGCTTATGAGCGAGAGAAAGACGATAAGGGAAAGTCGACGTCGACGACAACGACCAGCCAGAGAGATAACGGGGGAGAGGGAGAAAAGGGAGGTTTATTGTGCAGGCAGATAAATACATATTATATATTTTCTAGCAACTGCAGAAAAGCCATCTATTGCAATATTACATTCAATGGAAAACTAAATGAGAGAAAGACAGCTTAATACTTTTGGATTATCAGACAAACTACTACGAGGTTCAAACCCTCTCCCTCTCTCTTCCTCTCCCGGTCTTCTTTTTTTATCCAAGAGACAATACAACAGGGATCAAAACTAACTTGTATATATGCTTACGGGGTAATACTTGTTGTTACATGGTAGTGCAATAGCACTGGTATCACAGAATACTATTATCGTTGTTTGTGTCAATGTATTTATCTATCTATCTATCTTTCTACCCATAAGCTCCTAAATGCCGCGTTCGTTTCACTATTATTATTTTGATAGCTAGTCATGGTCATAAAGACACACTTTCATTTTACAGCTACAGCTGCAAGCGGCATGATAGTATGCACCACCGTATCAGCACTCTCTCCAAAATACTACAAAACACCATCCTTAATATAATGGATGACACCACCTACACATCTGTGTTTCTATATCACCTACCGTGCATATTATCATTATAACACGTTGGTGTTTAGCGAGCAGGGGATGATGCTCTGTATGAGAAAGTACTATTTTAGAATATCTAGCGAGGTTTTACTATCTATGCATATTTGACACAATCACCACCACCCTTACAACCGTCATTATCATTACAATTGGAAGTCGGATGTTGTGTCGCTATTTTACCTACTCACTGTGCGACGTTGCTTCAAAAGGTGAATTTGGCGATTTAATTCATTATAAAGCTAGGTAAATAGCTTAGACGTTGAATGACAATGGAAGAAAATTACTAATAAAATCCAAAGAACGCGGAGAGCCGTAAGTGGAACTGAGACATGATGATAACAACATGTCATACCACCGACAGAGGAAAATAGTGAAGTGATTGTTCTGTTGCAGATATAGAGGTGAAGGCGCTTGTGGTGACGTGGCAGGGAGCTTTACTCGGAGAGCAACTAGTGTGTCCGCTTCCATGTCGCTCTCTCTCTCTGGTCCTCCTGATGCTTTTCCTTTGTTCGTTTGTTGTCAGTTGACTGGAACTAAACTAGACAGGAAGTGAGTATGAATGAGTGGGGCAGGTAGATAATGCTTTAATTTCATTATCACTTAGCGTGACTCTTCTCCGTGTGCTGTCTATTCTTGGCACTCACTTTTTAGTTGTGACATTGTCTTCCTTCTCTCTTTTTGGAAATTTACTTGGAAGATACAGGACATGGATTTTGCTGTTATGATGATGACGTTGTTGATGATTATATTATTTTAAATGGAAGACAGGCTTTAAGAGATATTGGCTTTTATGCTCAGCGATGGAGATGGCGATGACACCCAATATAGGTTGCAGTTTCCTCTCTCCCACACCCATTCAGCCAAATTTACAGAGGAAAATATGTTTGAAAGTACGGTGGATTAAAAGGGCGAGACGAAATGTTTACTCCCGTGCAAGGACAAACTAATGGATTTTCAGTGATGATAGTATCACAGTCTTACTGTCTATTTCCGATGGAGGGAACGACTTTCGGAGAAATTAACAAAGACCAGAGAATAAACAGGGTCAGGAGATAATTTAATAATTAGATTGCGACTACACCATCTTTCTTTGTTCTTGCACGATCATTTTTATAGATTTTCCCTTTAAGAGAATTTTTAGCTGACTAAAGGTGAACCTCTAATTGCCAGACTTAGTGGGGGCTCATAAACGGTGCAAAAAATCGTTTGCTATTCGTTTTGTTTGACACCCATTTTTATTACTGTCTACAACAATTTTTTGCATATATTTGTCTTTGTTAATAATGTAGCAGTTTCTTGTGTGATCAGAAGAAAAGAAAGTCTACTTGCCATTATTATGTTGTCAAATTTGTTACGTGCGCCCATTTTGCATCAATCCATTCTTGTATGTATTCTAAACAGGAAACCTATCCATGTATAGAGAAAAAACAATGCATAGGCGGAGGTGGAAACCAAATAACGAATTCATGCCGTTTTTGTTATTGCCCAAATGTATTTACTCCCATTCATGACTAGCTAGTCAATTTTGGACATCAACTAAGAGAATAAGAGGTACACCTTGGTCTAGTAGTCTTTCAGAGTGTGGATGCAAGCAACGGACGACTCTAAGAAAGAAAGTGAATTTTGTTAGTGGTAAACGTTCGTTCCTCCTTTAACTCCTTTTCTCAGAATGTTTGCTGTACAACCAAAATAATAATAATAATAATAATAATAATACACTTCTTTCTCGACTTTCTTCATTTTCCGTGCTTTCTTCTTCGGTTTTGTATTCAAGACTTGTGCTCCTGGCTACTTTTCTTCTCCCTACTTACTTGTTACTACTATTATTACAGCACACTAGTGGGTCTAAAGTGTGGCTCTCGATAAAATATCGACTTTGAGAGAGTGGATATTATATATTATATTCTGTACTCTGTTGGTGCTCCTCTCTTCTTCGTCTTCAGCTGTGTCCGCTCTACTCGCCCACATTTCTGTTATTATTCCTTGCTTGCAGTTGTGAGTAGACACAAACAGAGAACGTGCACAATGCAAAAGCATTTCATGTAAGTATGCATGTCTCCAAGGAAAAATGACTCGGCTACATTATTGTCAGTTTGTACAAATGCTCATTTCACTCGTTTCTTGCTTCAGAAGCAGCACTTTGGGAACGACTATTACTGCTATCAGAGAGAGAGAGAGAGAAAGAAAGAAAGAGAACCAGTAGCAATTCCAATAATAGTAATAATAATACTCCTCGTGCCCCTTTTCGTCTTCTTCGTCTTCCACTCTCTGTGAACCTCCAGTTTTCCATATCCACAAAAGAGGAATGAGGGGAATCGTCGATTGATATTGGTTTTACTTTTACTTACTTTTTTCGTCTCCCCTGTCGTGACTACTGGTTTTCTCTTTCTCTCTGCCATTCAGTATCCTTATCTGTTTTTTACTCATTGTTACAGAAAAACTCGCCTAAAATATGTACGTACGTATATTTATGGGCATGGAATATAGATACGTACATCTCCGTCAGTCAATGCTGCTACTCATCCCGGCTTAGTTACTCACCCCCATCAGTTTTCCACTTCCTTCCTGTCCCCTGTACAACTTGCTCAATGATATTACTTGCTCGGCAATGTTGTAGATTACCAGTTGGTTTACACCAAAAACGTACTAGGTTCTCTGTACACTGAGGTATTCCTCTGTCCTTCCTGCATATATAAACATTCATTACATTACAAATGATCCCCTACTTTTTTATGTTCTCATGTCTTCAAGCTTTCTTGATGTTGTTCCCCTCCACTTTTGTTCCCATCATCATACAGGATTGCAATCTTTGCAAAATAAACTAAGGCTGACATTTTTTGCTTCAAAAGAAAGCAAATAAAACTATACATAGGCATATATGTATATTTACATATATGAATATACTCTATGCAAGCAGGAGAAGAAAGGGCCGTCACCAGTATACATCAATACACCATTTCGTGACAAGTTTCCTTTCAATAACTTTTCAGAGTCTTCAGTTTTCCCTTGCTTTGGCTCAATAACAATAGAACTGGTTCTTTTCAACTGACTACCATCAGCTATACGTATCTCTACTACAAGCCGTGTAGGTATTTTAGCTGCGTGTTTTCTTAAAATTGGGTGCTTTTGAGCAATATGTGCCCGTTTGAATATTTTTGTATGGACATGAGAAATTCACGGAACTGCTGTGGCAAGACAAGTATCTATGTATATCAAACAACAGCATCACGTTTGTGCAATTCGTGCAATTGCAAGAAATCAACGTAAATATAAACAGGGTAGTTTAATAGTTAATATAGTAGGGTTACAAGGCACGGGTTTTCGATGCAACATGTATGTTAAACAACGTATAATTTTAATAATAATAATACATATGGATCTGTCACACTAAGAATTGATCTGCAATAAAGACTTAATAATAATAATACATGAAACCTGCGCAGAGAAATTAAAGATACCCACGGAAACGGAATTTGCGCAACCATTTTACAACATTTTAAAAATATAACATCCTTAGTTCATAACATAACAACATATATATATAGGACTAGTGTTTCTGTATTGACGAAGAATTTAGAATAAATTCGAAAGCTTGACATTTCCCACCTTCCACAACTCATGGTTGTATAATCACCAATATAACAGGTTTTATGATATTGGCAGAACCGACTGTGAGCAATATTCTGAATCAGGGGAAGTACAAATACTATCAACAGCATAATAATGGAATAGCACAATATCAAGATAGCATTGCTGTATAACAGAAGGAATGTTGTAAAAACAACACACACATTATTCGTCGTAAAAACAGCCCAACTTTGTTTTCTCTGACACACCTACGCGTAGAAAAAATCAAGGGGTTATAATGCAAGCACTTTTACTTCACTTCCACTCCACTTTCCTTTGTTGTTCCTTCTTGTTTCTCATTTCCTTCTTTTCTTTTCTTTCAAGTTTCCTTCCCGTTTGGCTTTGTTCATCTCGACATGATAATGATTGCGTTGATAACAAATGAAAGAAAAAAGTATGCAAAATCTAAAAAAGATTTTATTTTTACCATGGCTTTATAATACGAAACGAATCTAACGAAACTTGGTTGTTTTTGGCATATATATCTACATATCGGCATAATATTCTGTTTTTATGCTAACAGAATTAAGTTTGTGTTTATGTTAGTGTTTCCAGAATCTTCTTCTGTTACTAGTGAAATCTAGTTTTGATTAAAATATTAAAAAAGTAATGTTGTTTGTTGTAAAAAATGAAAATTACCAGTTTACGTATTTCAAGTTTCCTTCCCGTTTGGCTTTGTTCATCTCGACATGATAATGATTGCGTTGATAACAAATGAAAGAAAAAAGTATGCAAAAGCTAAAAAAAGATTATATTTTTACCATGGCTTTATAATACGAAACGAATCTAACGAAACTTGGTTGTTTTTGGCATATATATCTACATACCGGCATAATATTCTGTTTTTATGCTAACAGAATCATGCTTGTGTTTATGTTAGTGGTTCCAGAATCTTCTTCTGTTACTAGTGAAATCTAGTTTTGATTAAAATATTAAAAAAGTAATGTTGTTTGTTGTAAAAAATGAAAATTACCAGTTTACGTATTTTGCTTTAAGATACAATAACAATTATTGGTCTCAACTTTATAAAAATTCCCTAAAACAATGAAGTTGTCATTAATTGTGTACATTTATGCCTTCCACGCATGTTGTCCATTTGAACTCATGGGTGTTAAAATCTTCAAAATGATCATTAAAATAGCTTACTACTGACAAGATTAAAGTAATCTTTGTTTACCGTACCTGTAAGCGTTCTCAATTTATACGTGCCAAAACCATCACAGAGAAACAATTTTTTATGCGTTAACTTTTAGATAGACCGTGCTTGTTATCTTAGCTTGGTCAGTGTCTAAGTTAAAGCGGGGGCAAAACATATTCAGTAGCCACGCAAACAAAATTAAAAGGTCTATTAGAATTAAACGGCATGTTTGTCAAGCTCACAAATAAATTTGTGAAGGCTTGTAGGGTTGGTGAAAAACTTTATCTTTCACTTTCACTCTCATAAAATGCTCTCAAAATACTGCTTTGGTTACAAGAAAAGAAGGACGAACGAGTAAATGTAGATTCAAAATCCTATGCATTTTTTAACATGACCATGAATATTTATTCACTTTCCTGGTCAGTCTGGCGTGAGATGTGTGCAGAACACGAGAGAGGGAGAGAAACAGGGAGGGTAACGTTGTTAACGTTAAAACACAGGCGAAAATGTTGACTTAGGTTTTTCTTGGTCCCACTTTGTTCGCGTCTCCTCCTGCTGGCTTTGGTGATGTGCTTACTTTTTTGTAGCATTTGACATGGTTTGTTTGCTGCTTGCTTTTCTTTCCGAAAGGTTTACTCCTCTCCCTCTCTCTCTCCTTCACACACATATTCTGAGACTCTTTTTTTAACTGTAAAAATACCTCCTTGAAAGCCTAACTGAGTGAATGAAGGCAGCTGGAGAGAAGGAAACAAGAAAGAAATACAAAAAACAGCTTGGAACTTGTCACACGGACCAACCGAGTTTCGTTGCATCTTCTGTTTATTATTCCCTGGTGCCCTTTTATATTTTCATGCGGATGTGTGCGTTGTGTGTATGTAACGGGTACAATTCAATTCAATTTTGTCATAAGTATACACACACCATAAGCCCACGAATGAGTTGGGCTAGACTAAAACGATATGTTGTGGTGGTAGGCATTAACGGTTCCTTTTCTCTCGTAACATCTTGGGGACTTTTAGAAGGGGGTTTAAACGGAGCAAAATGAGTTAGCACTTTAAGAGAAACTGACGTTTGTCACGATCTAATGAAGTAAAGTCAAAACAAATGACAAAGTATTTTCAAAATATTATTGTTTGCTGCCAGGCCTACAATTATGCTGCTCAAGTTACTCTACTCCGACCGAACGCATATACGTAGGTTATGTATGTGAGACCGTAACAAAGAGAAAAGGATGTTTATTCCGAAAGTTTAATGTGTTTCATTTGTCACTTGTCACTGTCAATGTGCTGACAATAGTCGTCAAGTTAAAGCAAAAGGTAGTGTGGGTAGATAAAAGGAAACTGCGCTCAAAGTGTGAACGGATGAAAATAAGTGCCAAAGTCTACTATGATATGAATAATGACAATATCATTAAGATGGAAATGTGCTGTTGCTATTACTACACTTCTCAAGGGAAATAATTATATATTGTCGCCTGTTCTTCCAAAAATATTTAAAAGAAGCTTTTTTGTTCCTCGTGGCTTGGCAAGACTAACAGGATTTAAATTCAGACGTGAGCATTTTTTTGGTTCACGTTTTCTTGCGAACTTATTCTTTGGCAAATGAAAGTACAATACACTTTTATTTACTTATTTGCTCTAACCTTTTAGCATTTACTGACAATTTTTTGTTCTCGGTGCACTCAGAGCAAAGCACTCTTAACATTTGGTCAAAAGAACATGATTTTCCCATAAAAGCAAAGCTTAGGTAAATGCCTTTTTGACGATAAAAATGTATTTTGTAAGTTTCAGTCAGTAAGCTTCCCTCTCCTGTTGGTACGAAAGGTTTGTGGTTTCATAAACAAGAATATTGGCATTAAAAATAATCGAAACTGCTTGAATTTCTTTTTGAAAAATTGGTGGTGTACATACAAAAAGCGAAAATACAATACTACTAAAGCCCCTTATTTGTTGCTACTTACTCTTACTAGCAATATGTCATATGGGTAAAATGCTCATAATTGAATTTTTCCGCTACTTTTGCATCTCTCAAAATGAGTGTTGGATACAGCTACATATAATGCTCCAACTGGTAACGAGAAAGTTAAAATTAAAGGTAACAAAGTTGTCTTTTTGGTACACAGCGAGACAAAGGAACCAGAAAAAATACCTTTTTACTTTTTCCTCTGAAAAGAGAGTAAAAGAGAAACCTTAGGGACATTTCCGTGGCTTTTTTCCACAAACAAAACTCGGCCTTTCACGTCCATCCAACTGTACAACCGCCGTGCGTGTGATTTAGCCAAAAAGTAGGCATGGATACATTCAACATCTGTATACGCACAGTTATATGTTTACATTCATGCATTCAGCTCACTAATACACTCAAATCCGGAGCAATAAAAGCATTTTTATAACACAGTGAACCCTCCTCCCTCACTCTTGCCATTCGCAACTCACTTTTTTGTCTTTTCCCCCTTTCTGGGTACGTCTTTCGTTTCGTTCCTAAAATTCTCTTCTCACTCTCATTGTGCTACTATTTTGCGGGAATATATGGTTAGTTTATTTGAGAGAAAGGGACTACTCCTTCCACCACGCGTTGCTTTGTGTGCCCAAGTATGCTGGCTGAATTGATAAGTACCACGACAGAGAGAAGTTGAGAATGAATAAAATGGAACCAAACCTTACTCTCTCTCTTTTGCCCTTTCAAATGGAACGGTAAAACTAAAATAAGGTTGTTTGTTCTGTCTTAAGTCAAAGAAAATTGATTTTGCTCCAAAAAATAAAATAAAAAGGCTTTTGGAGTGAGTATCACCATCATCACTGTTACTGTCTCTCTCTCACACACAAACTTACACACTTTCTCCCTCTATATTTCTTTAATGTTGGGTAGACCGATTTTTTTCTCACGTCGTAAAAAGGAAAGGAAAGTAATAGAGTACGAGATGGACTAGAGCAAGAGGTTCCTCCTATCTACCTATGTGTGCATGTCAGAGGAACGAGTGAACAAATACTTTTAAAATTTCTGTGGTTATGCTTTGCTTTTCTTCCCTCTTTCTCCCAAAACTATGTGTAGGTAGCTACCTACTCGAAATAAATTTCTCTTTGTTTTCATTACCAATCAGCTAGAATAAAAATACTCGTCACTGGTACTGCTATAAAAACTGTTTTCCTTGCTGCTGCACTCATTTACAGAAGGAAAACAACACGGTGGGAAGAAAAGTAGAACAAAAAAGCTCAAGCTGCTGCTGTTGCTTCGAACTTTTCCCCTTTCTTCGGCACAAAACCCATTATATTTCCATTAAGTTGTTCTTAAATATGCTCTTCCCTCCATACTGCCTACCTACTATTGGGGTTTCGACACTGACAACTCAACTTACAATTATTTTTCCTTCTGCTTCGTACAGATATACACTCTGTCCACATGGGTTAAAACACTCCCATAATTTGATCCTACCTGTCTTATATAAGTACAAATTTTCAAACGACCACAGTTAATTGTTGTCATTCTTGTAACATTTATTCTAAAAAAAAAGTTCACGTAAAATGGTCATTGCCTGTCCAAATTGGGGTGTGTTTTAATTCATGTGGACAGAGTGTATATCCTTTAAGCTAAATAATAGTAGGTACTATTAATGTAATTTTATCCACTATAAATTATTTATATTTGGTGGGTACATCATCACATCAGGAGTATAACTAAGTTTGTTATATTTTCCTGGAGTATTAATTTCTTTGTTTATTTTCCAATTAAAATTTCACTCATCAACAACCCTTTTAACTCAATAAAAACCACACAATGAAGAAAAATAAAACGCAAGTTTTCACAATCATAATAATAATTTATTGTTTTTGTCTACTGTTCTACCTTCCTTATTCTGTCTCATGTTGTTATTATTTTCTATTCCTGTCTCAAAGGTACAACAGCAGTCTCTTCTCGACAACCCAATTTCTCACAACTTTTCACCGAGTTCAACGAACAAGAACAATAGACACTCAAGAAAATGGGAAAGAAAACACATGAAATTAATTTTCTGCTTTGTGTGCAGTTTTGTCGTCGTGTGGTGTTTCTCACAACAGGACAAGAAGTAGAAATGGAAGGAAAAATATTGTTTCGTCTCATGCTGATTGCAATAGGAAGAAAGCGTTCAATAGACAATACCACTACCAGTTGTAAAATTAGAAAAAACAGACCCATAAAACCAACCCGCATTTAAAATTATTGGCTTAATCGCTGTATAGAGACGCCGATGAAAGATTTGTATTGAAACATACTGATT
>JAHZNB010005693.1:0-10284 GCA_027744295.1 Callyntrura guangdongensis
TAACAACGGTACAAGATTCATTAAAATGCAAAGAGTTTAAAATTAAAGTCCAGGAGCAGGAGTGAGTGTGAGCTGGCTGGCGTTAATGCATGCATACCAAGTGTTGTAAATGCATCTCCATTCGTAGTCAATGTTTTAATATTTTTTTAGCGTTTTAAACGGGATGTCTTTAAGTAGTAAATTACGTAAGATACTTTTATCTTTTGGACTAATTGTGATTTTGGTAGGATTTCAGTGGATTAAAAAAAATGGTGAATTTTTTAGCTAAGAATCATGGGGTAACGTGAGACTTGTCCATGCCGAAGACCCATACTGGAGAACCTAAAAATATTTTCATCACATAAATATATTCTTTTGTCATTAAATAAACCAATTATAATAACCATCAATATGTGGATATTAAATTGACCTATAACACTTTTAATCTCCTACTGAGATATAAAATATTTATTGTCGTTGAAACTTGCATTTATTCTGAAATTTACTAAAATTGATCATGCTTCCCATTTTCGTTAAACCAATAAAAGAACACAATCTGTTGCGTAAATATATATACAATCACAAGGAATTCCTTTATTAATCATTCACCAGAGTATAAAAAAAATCAACAAAAGCTCGCATTCCTCTCTCTACTGCTAATACAATTTAAGAGTAATTGCGTTCCTTAAATACCGGGGTAGCGGCATCTTCCATTTTTTCGAGGGAAGGTACAAAATAAATTGCAACTGGAACCAGCAGTACAACAGCATGTTAACCGCAAACCGGAAACAACGACTGTACCTCAACAAGAGGAAAAACACTTGTAAAAATACGAACCGACATGACATCCGTCCAGGACATGGATTTCCACAGCTGATGACCCTTGTACCCTTTCACCTGTCGTAAGCCAAAGTACATCACTGCCTTGTACGTGACCACTGGTATCCTTTGTCGTAACCCTTGCATAAATGTGTATTGGAGTGTTATCACGGTTTCGTCAATTGTCTGAAGGCTGGCTAGGATCACGTTTCGAAATAATTTTTCATACAGCTCGGCTGCCACAGGAGAGTTGGGTTTCACTAGGCAAATGTTGTACTCGTCCTTGATACCGAGAAGACGTCCGAAAATGGCCCAAACGTGCATTACCCCTGCCATGTCTTTATTTGGGTGTTTAATCCCAAAAAGTCGGGGATACAGCCACATGTACACCCAAAATCCTAATTGGTTGGTCACCATGTCGAATTGGCTGACGGGTACAGGAGAGTCCCAGGTGAGGATGTCCTTGGGGGCCTCTGAGGTGTCCACAAACTCCAGATCCTTTTGAATAGCTTGGACCATTGCAGTTTTCCAAGGTTCCTCTAACTTCAAATCTTCCCGTTTGGAAGGCTCTAGGGATTCCTGCTCTCGCTTACCACTGGCCGCGGCCAAGTGCATGCTGCGGATTTTGAGGATCTCATCGTACGCCGCATCCGGTTGTTTGTGAAAATTAAAGAATTTTGTGATTCGCTGGATTGTGGAAATGTGTCGTTCAAAAAATTCTTCAGGATTGGTAACGTGTCCAGCGCGGGAGTGCAGAAATACGGCGGAACTTGGTTTCACAGCAAATCCAAAAAGGATAGCAGTTGTCATTGAAATGATCTCTTGAGCGTAGTATCTCTTGTGAAAGCCCACACTCTCCTTAACAAGGCACTCATCAATCCAATCAATTTCTTGGAAGGTCACCAAATCTTCAAAAGCACTGGGAATATGTGGCGCCTCCTTCACCAAAGCCGTGTAAAAGGCGTTCACACTTGCAGACGTGTCATCTGCTTCAGCCGCCTTTGCATTTTTAACTTCATCATTTTTGACCGCTTCTGTCGACGATGAGGACGATTCCTCCAATTGCTGCCGTTGTTGCTCTTCTTCAGCTTCTCTTAACTTTTCCTTCAAAACAAAGTCCCACACTCCACTTTTGTAACTGTCTCGACGCTCCGTCGGCACCTGCAGAAAATTCGACATTTTCGTAACAAGAGCATCCAAGGACGGCAGCAACGAAGAAAAAAAATTATTCAAAAGGAATGTAAATGCCTATCCTTCTTGTTGTTAGGCTTGGCTAAGAATCAAGAAGAATGAGATGTGTGGCTGCTGGAGAATAGTTGGAATGGCTGGGATTTTGCTCTCACAATAAACTCGAATGGCGAATAGGTAATGACGATGTGCGTCATATTATGCCTCGGACGTGAAAACAACGTCAAGAGAGGATAAACTTTACTCTCATTTCGAAATTTTACCGAGCATCATCACATCATATCCGAATCCGTGTCTATTGAGCCTACAGCTTCTTCATATAGCTGACGTCTCGTCAGTGGTGACGAGAAACGAAAGTAATTACAGAAATGGGAGAAACCATAAACCATAATAATTATAGTTTAACGCAATACCATCTTGCCCATCAGAGATACCAGCAAAGGCTATAGATTTTTTTTATAGTAATACCGTAAATTCTCGTATAAATACCGGGTTTTTTTAGTTTTACGCTTGTCTCTAATAAAGGCCGGGGTCAAAATACATATCCATTGTGAGTAGTTTATGGTCTGACTTTTTTATAAGTTGTGCAGTAAAATTTGCAGAATTTTAGATAACTAATTTGGCCAATCCAGAGATCAATTGGGTTCGCGAATTTACCTCATTCTGACTGAGTAGGAGCACTAAAATTGCAATTAAAATATTTTTTTGCCATGTTTTGTTGTTGGATAGGTCGGTTGGCTCCAACTTTGTTCTTGAGTGTGTATATATTGGTAGGTCACTTTGAAATCACAGTGATGATGGTGATGGTCGTTACGTCATCATCATCACTCTAATAAAGGCCGGGGTCAAAATACATATCCATTGTGAGTAGTTTATGGTCTGACTTTTTTATAAGTTGTGCAGTAAAATTTGCATAATTTTAGATAACTAATTTGCAATCCAGAGATCAATTGGGTTCGCGAATTTACCTCATTCTGAGTAGGAGCACTAAAATTGCAATTAAAATACTTTTTTGCCATGTTTTGTTGTTGGATAAGTCGCCGGTTGGCTCCAACTTTGTTCTTGAGTGTGTATAAATTGGTAGGTCACTTTGAAATCACAGTGATGATGGTGATGGTCGTTACGTCATCATCATCAATCATCCTGACTCCCTGACTCATGCAACCAGCAACCGGTGTACGCAATAATGATACAAAAATATTTAAAAAATTCTCATCCTTTTCAAGAAGCACTTGTGTTGCAACCAGCGAGCTGTACAATAGCCATTGTAAATATTATTGCAATTTGAATACAAAGTAAAATGGCAGGATGCAGGAATGAAGGATAGCATAAAAAATAATGATAATAATAATGAGTAGTACGTCTAGGGTAGAGTTTTCATGTTTGGTCAATTCCATATGCACTATACATTGTACAAACACACACCTGGAATTACTGCAGAAATTCATGCAAGAAAAAAAAATATATTAAATATTGTTGAATTATTGTAGATTGTAGAATATACACTTTGGTACGATTTTATTTACTACAAAAATCTCTTAACTTTTCAACATTAACGATAACAATTTACAAATTGCATAACAGTTTTTTATATTTAAAATCCTTTAAAAAAGTATACATATCTAGGCATTGCGGTTTGCGGTTATTATTTAAAAACACTTTTACTTTCCCGCATATTATACACATTGTACATTCAAATAGAAGATCAATTAATACTGGGGCAATACAGTTGACAACAATGGGGTGGATTGGAAGGGGGGGGGGCTTCGAGGGAAATTGGTAGAAAGAATGAACCCACACTTTAAAACAAGCTTTTATTGTAAAGATCTCTCTTTAAGTCTTATCTTTGATTCAAGTCAAGTTCAAATGTTATACACATGACAAATATAATTACTATTTAGTTTATAGTTAAATGCAGTCCGTTGTAATATTTCTTTCACCGTTGTGTCCAGATTCCCAGTATTTTGTGACTTGTCACCTTTTATGCCCAATAACACTTTAATTTTGAAAATTAATCAAATTTTGATTACTTTCTAAAATTGTCAAGTTTAAACGTCAAAGTTTATATAAAGAGCTAAAAAGATAAGATAAGGTAGCATAAGATTATGTTAGGATATTGGTATGTCAAGCTGCGCTAGACAAAATAAGAGACCCGCGAAGCTCCCCAGCTCCAATTTATAAAAATCCTGGCTCCAACTGGTTGCCAAAATAAATTGTCATTCATTAAAAACCGCTAACAATGTCCAGCTTGTAATTAAATTACAAAATCCAAATATTTTTTACTGCATCCGTCTGTTGAATATATACTGCGGCGATGGCCAACTGCTCCGGGGGAGATGCAACATAAACTGGACGTATAGCCAAAGAGCAAAAAAGAGGTTTACCACAGCTCTAAATACGCCACTACTTTTCATCATCCACAGTGACCCTTGTGACACCTTCAGACAAGCTTTGTCTCTCCAGCTCATCAACTTCCACAGGTGGTCCCCCTTAAAGTCTTCAAATTGTTGGAAGCCCAGGNAGGTGGTCCCCCTTAAAGTCTTCAAATTGTTGGAAGCCCAGGTACATGAGCGACTTGTACGTGACCAGTGGCATTCTTTTACTAAATGCTGTCATAAAAGCACTTTGCACGGTTATAACCGTCTCGTCCACGGTTTTTAAACTTGCCACTATCACGTTCATATACAATTTTTCGTACAACTGAGGATCCGGCTGGAGACAAATGTTGAACTCATCTCGGATCCCTAGCAAACGTCCAAAAATCGCCCACACGTGAATCACCCCGCGCATTTCTCTTTCTCGATCTTTGATCCCGAACACTTTATGGAAGAGCCAAAGAGACCCCCAAAAACCAAACTGGGTAACGGCCATGTCAAACTGACTGACGGGAAGAGGTGGATCCCATGTGAGGGCGTGGGTGGGTGCAGAGCTGGTGTCAATATAAGCGAGATCCTTCCGAATGGCTTGCACCAACTCCCTTTTCCAACGTTCCTCCAATTTCAACTCCTTTGCTGTAGGAGCAACCCCAAATTTTTTACTCGCCTGAGCATGCATCCTCCTCACCACGGTGAACGCTTTGTACGCTTCTTGCATGTTGAACGGAAAGGCAAAAAAATTCCCAATCCTTTGCACCGTTGACAGATACCTGTGGAAAGAGAGCTCAGGGTCGAGCAGTTTCCCCGTTCTTAAAAGTACCGCCGTGTTGGGTTTTATGGCGAAACCGTACATGAGATTGGAGGTGTTGGAGAGGATAACAAGAGCAAAGTATTTGTGATGAAAGTTGATGCTTTCATTTATCAGAGATTTGTCAATCCAGGGGATATCCTCCAAAGGAACCAAGTCATCGTCATCTCCGGCAATAAAACGGCCTTCATTTATAAGTCTAGTGAATAAATCTGGACGGGTCGAATTATTAGATGTGGGGGAGGGGGCCACATCTTTCTTCCCTGTCGTTGTCGTCCTGCTCCTATCATGCCTGATAACATCAAGGTCCTTTTCTTCTGAGTAGAAACGTCCATTCTTTAAGTCCGGTAAAGAGGTCAAATTATTTTTCTGGATTGAATCCCTCCATGTTGAGGACCAGTCAGTCTTTTTGATAAAATGTTCCGTGTTTTGGCAGTTGGAGATGACCATCGTGTGGTATTGACTTGGAACGAATTCCTTGTACGACAATCCAGTCAACGTAATAAAAAATCATGCAAATTGCCTTCCAGTGATGATTTTTTAGGAACTTTTTTTTATCCTCGCACTGCTTATGGACGATGATGAGCAACTGGAGTATATGGGCTGCAAAATAATAAGCATAAAAGTTAATACGAATTGGATGCTTGTCCATTGGCATAAAAAAATTATAATTAAGGATTACCTTCACCTCGACCAGATCATTACACTGGAAAAGTGGCAATCAAAATAGCAGAAAATAAACGTTCCGGCTCAATTGTTGTTGCATCTTTTTTGGCAAATAATGAGTATAACTATCCAACAAAGTCATGCAGTATTCCTGCTAGGTTAAAAAAAATTGAATGTTGAAGAGGAAAGCGTGAGAGTCACTTAACACGGAAGTTTCTTTCATCCAAAACGATAGAATTTTTTTGAGCAAAAGTTAAATTACACTACATTTGGCGGTCACTTGAATAATCCAGACTTGAATAATATTTTTTTCTCTCACGATAGAATAAACTTGGCAAAAAAATAAATACAATTTTGTACCAAGTTGGAATGCATTATGCAGTAATTGTCGTACATGTATAAAGCGTAATGTGTAAAATAAAGTTTGCTGTGTGCTTTTCATTGCATCATTTTGTACTACAACCTTGGCGTATATTTCACAGTGTTTCATTTTTCCAGGTATTTCTAGCATACCTAATAATAAGCATCAAGCCCGCTTTTGTTGTCGGATTAGCCTTCATGTATAAATTGACATTTACCACAAAAAAAACGCCGGTGATGGTGATTGCTCCTTTAGATACAGACTACACAATATCACAGCCCATATTGTCCATTGTACTACAAGATATTTGGATTTCAAAGAAAATCATATTTCCATAAAAAATATTATGAATGTTTTACGTAGAAAATACCTATATACTCTATACATGCATCTCATGTGCTGTTGTTACAACTTAAAACGTTGCTTTGTTAATATCAAATTACTAGAATGGCAGTCATCCATCATCCCAGTGCAGCAGAATAGGAGACAGCACAAGATTTTCGTAAAATTTGCATATTATTGATACAAGCACATGTTTTCAATTTCAATTTATCCTACGCTAACGTTACAATGGTTGAAGGCAAGTAAATTTTTGCTTAGTGGGTGGAGCTTAAGTCAATAAAGTCCATTTTATTTTTTCATAAGCTCCACCCACTACGCAAAAAGTTGGCCTAATTCCCAGATTAGTTGAGAGGAATATAACTCCCGTACAGAATTAAATGCCGGAAAAATATTGAAAAGGAAAAATTCCGTCAAAAATAGACAGACAAGTGGATAGTCAACGAGAGAAGATAACATTTTTTTATTATTATTTAATTCGCACTTTAGGCAAATCACAGCTACAAAAACAGTTACATTTTTTTATACACACCCTTTTACAGCGCGGGCATTTTTATAATTATTTTCTCTGGTTTGCTCAATCTCTCCTCCTCTCTCTCTCCCCCCATAAATTTTACATCGTTTTTTCCCCTCTTCTTTTCTATTGTACAAAAAAATCTTACAACGTAAATGATTGATATATATAATACGTGATAATTATTATTTCGTGTAATTACGTATGTTACGTTAACTTACTAGCTAAAAATATATTGAAGACAATATAATAATATTATATGAATGAATATATACCGATAACAGCAATTATTATTGATACACGAGACACGACTCACAACAATAATTTCTATTATTATTATTATTAATATTATTATTATTATAGATGCAGACGTTTTTTAGGAACAATGAGCAGATCAAAAGTAAATAATTAATTGTAAATTGTAAGTAATATATATGGACTATAAAATCACTAATATGAAATTACAGACAGCAACACTGGTAAATATAATGAGAACTTTTTTTTCATTTTTTTAAGGCATTACAACGGTGAACTCATAGAAGCACTAGATATTTTGGTTACAATTAACTCACAGTACGGTTTACTTGATTCAAATAAGGCAATCAGGCAGTTTAATTACTGTATATAATTTGTAGTTGGCAGTTGGCTTCTATATAGGCTGAAGTAAGTGTGTTGTATCGTTTGTAGTACTTATTTAATAGGCCATTTTTTCTTCATCCATTTTTTTAACAGAATGGCATGTTTTTAACGTGTTCACTGGTCTGGTCAGAGATAAATACATTTTTTTGTGGAGAAATACAAGTTCTATTTCTGCGAGCGTTTATAAAAAAGGCAAATATTTTTACGGAGAGTCTACACACCATTTTAAGTTAGGAGGATATTTGATTGTGTGACTTTTTGTCGGTTATCCGGCCACTTGCACTTGTGCATGAAATTGTAATACCTACGACGACGACGACGTTTGAAAATGGATTAGAGGAGATTTCATATTACATCCAGTAATCAAATGTGTCGTCCACAATGTCTAAATCTTCCAGATCCAAAATGTCGATGATTTCTTCAATGTTCATCCAGTTAACTTCCCATTCCTCGATAAATTCGAATAGGTTAACGTTCTGTTGAAGGGGAGAAAAGTGTGGAATATTAATTATTTTACAAGTTTAGACGCACATTTTTTTTAAAAAAATGTGATAAGATGATGATGATGATGA
The DNA here is from genome assembly GCA_027744295.1 of Callyntrura guangdongensis. Classification (NCBI taxonomy): domain Eukaryota; kingdom Metazoa; phylum Arthropoda; class Collembola; order Entomobryomorpha; family Paronellidae; genus Callyntrura; species Callyntrura guangdongensis. The sequence continues at coordinate 8,261 of JAHZNB010005693.1, forward strand.
TGATTAACGTTACAAACCTGGGTTCCACCAGAGACTCGCCCTTCAGCTCCCATAATACGACGAGGTGGTCCAACGTCAACTTGCTGACCGTTTGGAAGCGCATGACGGTAAAAACATTTATTTCCGAAAGGACACTGGCCTTCTCCGTTGCGGTAATACCGACAATTTTTTTGACTGTAATAAATTGAGGAATAGGTCGATACAGTTATATTCATTGATAAAATGTAGTTATAGAGGGTCAGTTACGGGGTAGTAGCGTCAGTGAACATACCTCAAGGCGATTTTATAGCAGCCCACTGGAAGGCTCTTTTGACAACACCTTCTGCATAGTTTAAATAATAAAAATTAAATATGAATTGACACCATTAGAAAATCGAAAAGGCTAAGCTATAACATAAAACGGATTTGGATTTTGGATTAATTTTAAAAATTATATACCTCATAGCAAATACCACATATCTTGTCGATTGACCTTGCTACCGCAAACGAAAGCTCCATATCTTTCTCATGCTCGGCGACACATTCCTTCAAAACATAAACAAACATTTAAAATTATTTTAAACTGCCATTGTCGTAATTAAACGTTTCTACTTTTTCACTAAAGTACAGCTCTCACCTTCGAGTGTTTGTCCCGCTGGGTGGTGTCAAATGGATGAAGGCAATTTTCTCCACAGTAATCACATTTCAGCCCATGAATCATAAGGCACTGATCTCCAAATCTACATTCTCCGACAAGATGATAAGGACACCATTCATCCCAGTAATTTCCACCATTTGCTACGGATTTAAATGTCAAAATGATAGCACTACTTTACAAAGTCATTAAAATTAAAAACAATAAGACACACACACATACACACTGGCTGTTAACTGATTGAAATAAATTACCTCCGGCATCTGGTTGAGGATTATTTGAATCTGTTGCATGGTCATGGCCTACAACATCAGCGTAGCTTCGTGGTTTTGCCGTTGCTGGAGTGAGTGGTGATTTAACGGAAGTATCTGTCTCTTTTTTGGTTGCGTCTGCAAATGTCACAAATGTTCAGTTAAAATCTAACCTTTTAGTAAAGAGAATGTCACACGGAAACAACAAAACAGTCAGAACACTTTAGTACAACAACTTACCACTGGTGGGAGCTGCCAACCACCGGGGCACGAACTCGGGTGCATTTGCCCAATTTTCCGGAGGCTTAAAAGTGCTTTGAATTTTAGGGGATGCTGGCGGTGACTTTGTGGTATTTAACTTCTCCCTAGACCTACACGACTTCACTTGCACTGGTCTTGTATGAGGAGGACGCAGGACCGTTGTGGAGGGGTTAGTTTCTCGACTTTCCATTTTAAGTGAAAGCGAGATGGGAACTGACAACTGACCAAACTAGTAACTCGTTTCCTATCGATGGTGATGATGATGTTTATTAAAGATGAAGATGATCACAAGTTTACCATTCACTTCCACCGCTTGTACTAGTCGTAGTAGTAGTGTCTGTACCTACACGCCAAGAAAAAAAGAAAACATGTCGTATGTCGTACTTTAGTTTGGCTGACGCAATAATATATTTTTTTCTTATTTAAATTTATATTTCGTCCAATATTCATCCAAATGCACATACACAACAACAACAACAACATCAACACGATGCAAGTGATGGTGTGGTGACTCAACAGTCAATTATCGTAGATTCATAACAATCATGCTTATGAGTTATGGCTATGAGCTGATGATGACATAATCTCAAGTATAAAGATTTTCACTACCATGTACTAATTACAGTAAATAACGTCAAACGTTGAAGTAATCTTCTTTGTTTATATTTTCTGTCATAAAAATTAACTAAGTCACCACTCACCACTCAGTCTACTAGAAGCAACGCACCAGTCAACAAAAACGTACAGCTCGTTTAGATAAAAAAAGAGGCAAAAGGGGGAAATGGAAATGTATGACGAATCATTTAATCTAAAATTTATTGTATTACATATTACACAGTTAAACATTGAACACATTTAACGACGATCAGTGTGCATTA
>JAHZNB010005694.1:0-17815 GCA_027744295.1 Callyntrura guangdongensis
GGCAACGAGCAACTTATATTTAATCACCAGAAAAAGAGCTGCACGAGAAAGAAAGCAGATTCACACTATTATCTATTATATGCCACGAGTTTCCTAAACATACAATCCCACTAGAAAAAATAAGTAAACGTGTACACAGGAGAGAATCAGTGTTCCAGCTAACACACTACATAGCTGATAGTGTAAGTAGGACCAAGGTCAGGCAAGGTTGTGAACCCAAAAAATAAAATATAAATTAATTTCACTGCCCCTCGCTATAGAAAAAAAATTACAAATAAAACAACGAACAGCGAGAGAGAGAGAGAAAGAGAGAGGGGGAGGGAGACATTTTTTAATTCTTACTTTGAATATGCGGCTTTTGTCATGGAAGCCCCCACCGTAACACGTTTGTAGCCTCTCACCTCTGGAAGAAGAAAAAAATGCACAAAAATATTTACAAAAAAAAACTTACGTATCTCCTTGCCTGCCTGTTTGCTACTACCTATACATGTGTTGTCATGATGCATGCTTATTTTTTTAGTGTCGTATTACTACTGTTAGAATACTACTACTAGCTTTCTAGCGCTTCGTCAACGTGAGAGAGTGAAAAAAATATACATGCCAAGTTATGATGAGCTATTATCACTTCTATCAATTGTCTTATTATCATTAGTAATTATTATGCATAATACTAAATTAATATAATAATATTAATTATTATTATTACTACTACTACTTATTATAATTATTAGAGTGTATTGTTTACGTCTATAAATTTATACATTACGTCGACTGTAGAACGTTTTTTAATCGAAAATCCTGTTTTTACACGCACAGATCAACACTAGGATTCCAATAAGTTTCAGCAGATTACTATATTTTGTATTGAGAAATATTGTTATTATTATTATCATTATTATTATTGTTATTACTGGTAATCAGAGATTTTATAATAAATAAGAAAGAGAGCGAGAGAGAGAGAGAAAGAAAGATGCCCGTGAATAAAAAAGGAGGAAAAGCCGGCGTTGCTCGCCAACAGCATTTTTTGTTACTCCCGTTGTCCCCAGCGCAGTTACCAAGACAGCCATGGTGTGTGGGCTCCCAGCAGTAGTAGGCCCTAGTAATCAACAGCGCTGAACAAGATATCGACGACAAGGGAGCTAAAAAAAAAATGGTGACAACGACGGCGAGTAAGGTTGGTTGGCTGGAAAGAGTGAATTGCATTACCATTTTATTTTGCTAACAAAAAATACGTAGATGTGAGACTCCGAGGATAATATTATGAGGATGACACACAATAATAACATTACTTGAGGATGAAAATGCTGTCATTAAAATATATACTTGGTGTTTTATACGGAGTTTCTATATAAATAAATATATAAATATATATATATATACACATACGGTCGTACGTACAGAGAAAAATGATAATAAAGATATTTTCAAAGAAAATAAAAATCTCCATCAATTTGTTTCTTTCATTCTTTCATTTTTTTGGCAAGCAAAGAGCCTCCCTTGTGGTTCATTTGTCACCCTTCGTTACAGTGGAAGCAGCGTTTTTATAAACTACAATTTGTCTGGAGAAAATGAAACATTTTATTGAAAGCCGAGAGGGAATCAGAGGGTCATTTGGAATTTTTTTTGAAGAAGCACTGTGAACTGTGCATTTTTGTGTGTAGGACTTGTAGGAGTGCCAAAGGCTGTGAAATGGATAACGGTACGAATAGTAGACAGGACAAGTTGTGGAAAGCACGTCGGCATTCCTGGGGAGGTTTTCTCACTTTCCACATTCAACAACGAACGATGCAACATGTTTTCATATTTTGGTTGTTATTTTTGGTGTGCGTGTGAGTGTTGTCGACGCTCATTTTTTTTTGTTTTCAGGCGTCCCTGCGCTAATCATGGTGTAGTAGAAGAAGAAACCGTTACGACAAGATGTTGTTGACGTGGGGATTGTTATGTAAGCATTGCAGGGCGGAATGATTTATAGCTTGTTTGCATGTGGTGGTGGTCGGTGGTGGTGGTATGCTGCTGCTGCTGCTGGAGCAATCAAGTAGAATGCAGTTTAAAGAGAGAGAGAGAGAGAGAGAGAGAGTGAGGGAGCCAAGTTGCTCCCTCGGAACACAAAGCCGAGAGACATTGCTTTTTTCCACATTTTATTTACTGTTCTCTATTCAATGAGCTGTACAAAGAGAAAAGGGTACAAAAAGAGGATCGGTCCACTTGACGACTCGCTTCTCATCTCTCTCATAGTCCGACGTTCAGCAAGAAGAGGGGTGGTGGTGGTGGTGACTGCTCAGGAAACCGTTATTCGTCTCGAAATTCCATGCGGAGAATGTTGGTGAGGTAAGTCCAAAAGTGGAGAGCAGGCATGTTGAGACGTTCCTGGACTGAGTAGGGGCATCGCTTGAACTGCTTCTGGCAGCCAGCCTCACCCCCACTCACTCCCTCCTGCATGGCCTTCACGTACCGGTAGTAGCGACTTGAGTACGTTTCTGTCATTGGACCTCGATCCACTCTGTTCAGTAAACACACAAAATATCATCATCATAATCATCATTAATGTGACGAGCAGCTCGTTATAGTGTACTTTGATTTCGTAGGTTTTTGCCCCCACTACTACTACAAGTCTCCACTTACGTCAGCTTCCGTTCAAAAATGTCACTGACCGGCTTGTACTTTTCTGGCTCAGCAAACACCTCACAAATCATCCTCTGCTGACAAATATCCTCGTCAATCTGTAACAAAGGAAAAAAATGTTAGGTCAACGCCACCACCGAAAAAAAAATTACTCATATTTTGTTGATCGACTTTCTATTCCATGGCCGCTTTTGTCAGTAGCTGACTTTGACTTTTACCAAAGTTTGTGTACGTCACCAAGTGGAACCTTAATTTTTTCGACTTGTCTTTTAATCCCTTGAGTGGGAGAGACATCGGCATTATGTATTGAGTGCAGTAGCAGTAGCGACAACACACAGTAGTGTGGTATTTTTAACCTAATGCAAGCCATATTATTCAGCTTTTAAATGTGTCCGTTGAGAGGGGCCAAGTGGGCTCAAAATGTGTTTGCTTGGCTGTCGTCGTAGTGAAGGGTTCACGAACTGACTCCCTTCAGCATATTATATTGAGGAGAGAGAAAAAAGGATAAAAAGTATTTTTAGCGTGTCGCTATTCAGAGTGCATTGCCCAGCTTGATAGAGAGAGAGAGAGAGAGCGCATAATAAAACGACTGGTTGTAGTATACAAAAGTAGGGAAATGGTGTCGTTCAAACAAGAATGTAAGCCGGTTGTTGCCAGTTTTGATGAGGACCTCCACAATTTCCTCCGAGCGAGTCCACACCACTACCACGAGACTCCCCCTCCGTGTATGTAAATCCAGTTAAATTCAGCAGGGGCCGGCACTAGATTCCCTCACGTGATTAAACAATTTCTGTGACGACATCAGTGATAGTGATGCTGCGGGAGGATGGGGCTGATAATAAAATGACGAGAGAGGGTAGGAAAATGTATGCAGATGAAATTTATTCCGCTGCGGTTAAAACACTACTGGACCAGGAGAAAATGGAGAGCGAGAATGATAAATAGAGAGAGAGAGAGAGAGAGAGAGAGATAGCATGTAAAATAGCTGCTGCGCTGATGATGAGGATGCATGCAAGGGACTACGAGTGTGTGGTTCTGAAATTGCTGCTGTAAGGAGAGTGTAAGAGAAGGAGCCCTTTGAACAGAGCTTCTCTGTTGCTCTGCCTCCTCCAGTGAGCAAGCAGACTCGTAGCAGGTCATTGCCCTGCCGTAGAAAACCACAATTTCAAGTCCACTTGAAAATTTCAAGGTCTCTGCCACCACCAGCACGCCTGCTTCAGTACCATTGCCCTTGCATGCACAAGCAGAGCGAGAGAAAGAGAGACTTGAAGGGCCTACCTACCTACATTGTTACCCTTACCCTAGCTTCCTTTGCACACAAATCTCTAAGACAGTTCACGCTCTCTCTCTCTCTCTCTCTCTCTCTCTCTCTCTAATTGCTTGAATAGTTTATTTGATATTGAACTGAGAGACACAAACAACACACACGTCATCAACCCGAATGCAAGTGTGTGTGTGTGTGTGTGCGGAAAGTTGTTGACAGTTGAAAAAAATGAAAAGACAAGCTGGACGAAATCTTGAAAAACTCAAAATGAGAATAGAAGTTTATGGAAAAGATAGGCAGAGAGAGAGAGAGAGAGTTAGAACAATAATTTTTTTGTTGAGTATTGTAGCCGTTTCCCAACAGCACCACTGATGCTGCTGCACACGCAGATGTTGATAATCGAACAGATTCTATTTCAATTTCTCTCTCTCTCATTTCCCCGCAAGCACACCCGTTTACTTTACCAACCTTCAATGATGACGACGTTAATGTCAGGGAATGCATGACTAGGAGTAAACACAAGACTCCTCATTTTTCTGCCGGTTCGATTAAAATAAAAAAATGTGTGAAAAAAACTGACATGAAAAAAAGAGAAAAAAAGAGACAAAGCGAGAGAGTGCACATTCCTATTGCAGTAGTAGTCCGTTAATGGCCCATCTGTTAAGGGTTCCTTCTTTCGACTCTCTTTGTTTGGCTGAAAATAAGAGTTTCTCCCTTTAGAGAGCGAAAGAGAGTAAACAATGGAGATGCTACTCGCCCCTTCACTGGACGTCTGCCTTTTTTCACCAATTCATCTCCTCTCTGCAAGTTCAAGGTCATCCCTATTTTGCCCACCGCATCACAAGGGAGAAAAAAACTAATTTCATCATCTTTTTTATTTTTACACCAAAAGAATGGAAACGACGGAAACGAGTGCTGGACTCAGAGTACGCCAGTACAGCAGTCATAAAAAAGAATAATAATAAAAATAATAAAAATAATAGCAACTACCGAGCAACAAAACGAAACTAGCAGCCTGTCTTGAAAAAAAGATGACTCTGGACAATCGGACGATTATTATTGGGCAATAATAATAGCCGAGCTGGTCTCGGAAAAAAAGTANAATAATAAAAATAATAGCAACTACCGAGCAACAAAACGAAACTAGCAGCCTGTCTTGAAAAAAAGATGACTCTGGACAATCGGACGATTATTATTGGGCAATAATAATAGCCGAGCTGGTCTCGGAAAAAAAGTACAATTACAGAAATATTTATTTTTTTCTATTCTTTCTTCAGCAGAAGATGAAGAGAGAGAGAGAGAGATGGGGAAAAATGTAATGTAGCAACCAGCCGCCGTTGTAAATCAAGAGCATCACCATTTTTTCCGTCCTTCAGCAAAGTAATGATAAATTTTGTAGAGCACGAACGTTTTTTATGCTGGGCTTCATCATCCTCATCACCACCAATCTCATTAAGGCTATTATCATCATTAGCTGGGAAGTAGATGGAATTAGGTAGGTGTGTATGTAATTGATGTTCGGAGGGTCACTCCATGGTCGTAAACTGACTTTCTTTTCCAGAATGCTCCATCGACTACTTTAGATGCTACTACTGCTTGTGTTGCTGCGGCTATTGTTAGTGTATCCTTAACACAAGTACAAGCTTTACTACGGACCACATTCGTGTCACCTTTTTTGTTAAAAAACAAAATTCCAAGGGCACTGGGTCATAATAAAGTTTGCTTGTACGATCAGAGAATGTGAGAAAATCAAGCTATCAAAAGAGGACGACAACCTGAAGAAAATATTTTCAGGTTATTTTTATGTGCGTCGAACCAAAGTCAATGCTCATCCTGTGTCCTGTCACTCATCTTGGTAGAAAGAGAGACATTTTTATGGCGTGGGGTATTTATAGGCCATGTGACTACTGTAGATCTACTCTATTGCTCTGAGAATTCAGAGTGGAGTGAAGGACATGTCTAAATAAACGCAGAGTAGCTATTATTATTTTGTTGTTATTATTATTATGGCAGTGGCGATTGCGTACGTGTTGTCGAAGCTAACCTTGAATTACTGCGTTGGTCAGCAGAATAAACAATGCGATGATGCCGACCAGCCTGGAATTTTTCAAGGCGTCCGCTCTAAACAATTTGTAAAGCTAACCGTTTTAAAGGATAATGGTGCGATTCTGACCAAGACCTTTCTCAGAAATGAAGAACCCAGTTGGCATTTTTGTACCACTACTGCTGGGCAGGGCACTACGTGAAAAAACGTTTGGAAGCGGCTGGAATAAACAAGCTGGGGGGTAGGATCCCGTTTCATCGTCGGGACAGATGTTCCCCCCCCCCAAAGAAAAAATTTGTATAGTCAAGGAATGCTTACCTCCAGAATAGTAAAGTAGGTGGACATCTTGCCCAGCTCCATAGAATAAGCTGGCTCATCAAATGAATCGCTGGGAAGAATGTCCTCCGACGTGAGATTAGCAAATAGCTCGTTTTCCTCCGAAATTGACTTTTTGAATCGGCGCGAGGTTTTTAGGTTGAATGTGGGCAGGGCAAATGAGAGTGGAACTGTAATCAGCAGACCTGCAACAGAGAAAAAAGATGTAAAAAATGCAAAAAAATGCAAAATATAAATATTTGCAAAAACCCAACTATCATTTCATTATTAGGGCTAAAACACGCCAGAGTCTGTCGTGCCTCCAGCTTTTCTCGGTTCTCTGTACCATGTAAGAAAATGAAGCAAGAGGCGAGCAGTTGTCAGATTCGCTTTGCCTGCCATCTAGCAGCCGCTTAGAGTACTATTTCTCACCCAGCATTCGACTTGACAAAGACTCAGCACGACATGAGCCTGACGTTACTGCTCCCTTAAATTGAAACTGTCTCAACCTGCTCGCCCTTTTATCAAAAACTTAGCCACCACAGCATCTCCATAATATATAAAAACTCACTCGCCCTCCACCCACGTATAATCTGTTCCACCAAACTTACCGATATCTACCGGGGATTGCGTGTTGAAGTAGACAAATCGCTTTTGTCTGGAATGCACTTGTTCCGCGGTGGAGGAGGATGACGATGACCCCACAGTGTTGGCTCCAGAATGATCTTCCTCTGTTTCACTCCCTCGGCTGGTGACAACCAGGGTACACAGGAGAATCGCCAGATAAGCGCACCATTTCCCCGAAAATTCTGCCCAGAACAACATGGTTTTTTAAAGCAGGAGTAACCGGCCTTTTTTCGTCTAGAAACTTAGCGAACGTAAAAAAATATTTCGACACTCGAGATACTTTCCGGAGAGCTGAAACGCGCACACACTAGCACACACTTTGAAAATGGGGAGCAACTAATAAAACTTGGCCACCATTCAACTCTTTTATAGGGAAATTCCCGGCTTATTTCTTGTTTGCTTTCACAGCTCAATGGAAAACTTGACACGGCTGCGTATTCAAATATTGATCGATTCTGGTCGCTTATTTTTCACTCCGGTGGTGACTAGAGGTACCTGCACTACAGAAGGGTCCCACGATGGTTGCGTTGACTGCTGGTTATTATGATGCACTACTTAATAGTTTAATGTGGAGGCCTCGATAGTTTCTTGAGGTTTATCGTGGTGGTCACTTTGTTTGCTCGGTGAGACGACTTGTCAGTGCCGTGGCAAATGTATCATGTAATAAAACTGAAGTTCACAGTAAAGCGGAGAGAAGCAACAGGGAAAGAAGGAATCCAATCAATACAACCATCTTGAAGCGGCCAATTTTTTCCTGAGATTGCAATCGAGTGCGGAGTGTGAGTGGCAAGCAAATAAACTGACAAAATTCTCTGTCAATCTGTATGGTAATATGCAAAAAAATACCTGCATAACAACGAGCATAGTCAAGACATGACCAGCACCACCACCTCTGCAAGACAACGACCATGACGCCGTTACTGTTCTTTGGCAAAACAGAGCACGCAAGCAATACTGTGGAAACGAGCTAGAAATGGCCAATGACAATTGGGCAGATGGAAAAGACGGAACGGTTTTTTCTGGTTTTCTTTATCACACCTCACTAGGGAATATTACTCGATGCCGCTTCCAACTTGGACGTGCACCACGGACCACGGTGATTTCTTTAGAATTATTTTATGTTGTTTTCATATACATGTAAAAATTATGATGATTACTTGGATGGCTGCAACATAAAAAATATGCAGTGTTCACCAGAGTATGTGTCATTGTGCGCTGTGCTAACAAACAAATGTCATCCAAGGCGTTGAATGACTACTGGTGACTGAATTGGATGTGTTCCGTACAAAAAAACTTTTAGTTGACGTTTACAATTTGTCATTTTATGTAAATGATAGTTGGATACCAGTAACAACCTATCATATCACCGAGCAGCTCTATTAAAGTTTTGTCCAAAGTGAAGCGGTGCTCAAGTGGTAACCTAGTGAGCGAGCGTGCAAAGATATCGTCTGCCACCACCACCGCCTTCTATAGATCTGTGTAGCTGGACGAACGTAGGTAAAGATCTAATTTGTTTGCACAAATTTACAACTGTTTAAATAAGTCATAACTTGTTAAAAGCGGCGGCAAGGTGAACAACCTCCTTCGGAAAATTCATTAACACATGATGACTGTTACAACATAACGAGTTTGCTGAGTTGGCATAACGTCGGTTGCATACACAGACGCATGGGTACATTTAGAGGAAACGGGATCGGTCGGTAGCCGGTTGCAATGTTTGTCTTAGCTCCTTACTCCTTGTCAACAAGCTCAACTGCCTCGAAATCCAACTTGCCACTGCTGAATCACTGACTTTCAGCAGCCAAGATCATCTTCCCGTCGCGTCGTTATTTCCTCATTTTAGCAATCATCGGCACATTTTTCTAGCTAGTTATGCGACTTTTCTCGCCATCAGTAGACTCGTCCTCTCTGTCGCTCCCACATTTTAGCACAGGCTCATCTTCAAACAGCTTTAGTACGATATGGGCGGAATTAGAATAGCTTTTAGTAAATTTCTGCCAATCGAGACACTAGTTTACCTGCATTGGAAAATTCGTGTATTACAACCCAGCATACTTTATAGTTGACAACAAACGAAACAATCCAGTAATGGTTACTTAACTGAGGAGAGGGGGTGGATGGGCTGGGTGGGAGTCGTTATAGTATCGGTTGAGTAACAATTCTGCATTGCGTATTACATTCATTTTTTTAACAATAATTTTCTGTAGCTGCGATTCAGATTTTAGAAATCAGGATACTAAATCGTGACATGATAACGTTGCATGCAAAAATTTTGACCGCTTTGGTCCAATATTTTGACGCGAAACGTATGCATGACAAAATGGATGCTAACATATAATATGCTGACCCTGTAAACAAAAATGGTTCAGTCTACACAAGAGAAGCATAGGTAGTTGTCAAAAATAATTTTTATTTCAGTAGTATTGCATCATCATGTCCGTATACATAAAAAAGCTACTTCTAAACAATATCAAAAGGCAGGCAAAAAAAAGTTGGGCTCGATACAGCAAATTTATTTACACATTATCTACTCCAGTGGGAAACAACAATACCACCCGAGCAGAGCTCCATGATCTGTCTGTACACACAACTTTCAGGAAAAAACTACTCCCGGAAAAAAAGCAGACTGTGCGCCGCCTCAAACACACATTCCGTGCCCAGCGTTTTTTGTCACCGTTGGGGTACGCGTACCAGAATAGGTGTGACGGCGTAAACCCTACACAAAAACAGCCCCCGCCAAAAAAAACATACAAAAATACCAAGTTTTAAACAGAGTGAATTAGAAATAGTTCAGGTGGGCCAACAATTTTATCATGTTATCCCAAACAGCTCAACTGCCCTCCATCTAAACTATTTTAAAATTCTCTACTCAAGACAAATCAGCGATCCAGTCGCTTGCCCGTTACTACTACGTCTTGGAACGTTTATACGGTTACATAAATTAATTACACTACTACTTCCAAAGAATTACAGTGGCTATCATTAGTTGACTTTATTCCGTCTTTCTCTCTGAAAATAAAGTGGGCCAGAGTCGACTTGTTTCGGTGAGACGGTAAATTTCCCGGGTTAGAAAGTGCGTAGTCGGCGACAGGACGACCAGTTGTCCGGTTCCTCTGTATTGCATCGTGACATTTTTGTACACACCGTAAAATAAATTGACCAATACAAAATTGTACATTAGACAGCGCTGATACACAGTTAGTTTTCAGCAACGGAGAAAATTACAAAAGTTTACAGTTATATTTACAGATGTAGAGAATAGAGCAATGGTAACAAGGTAGGTAACACTTAATTGTAAAAGCTAAACGGTAACCTGGATCGGAGCAAAAAAAAACGACACTGGCAGATAAAATGAATAAAACAATCATCATCCTCGAGTAAAATAAATAAATAAATAAATTAGGAATGAATAAATGAATAACTAAATAAATACTTTGCTTCAGCACCACCACACTGTACACCACCCACAACAGTGGCAATAGTCAATGGTGGTACGACGTGTAAAATGTATCAGCCTTTCAGCCTCGTTAACGGTTACGTTGCATTGGCTTTTTTTTGTGTATTACAGGGATAGGAAGCACTATACTCCCACTAGGAACTGATTACAGTCGTGACCGCTACAATTCTAAATGGTTCAATGCTTTGGTAAAAGTTAACTGGACCGAGGGACGATCTGCTAACGTTGCTGTACAAAACTATTGCCATGGCGGCATTTTCATTACACGACTCTACTTGTATTTTTACCTGGTTATTATTATTGTTATTATCATTATTATTATTATTTATATTACTAATTATTAATTATATTATTATTTGTGGGCCCCGCCCGGCGAGGAAGGTTCGGCTGTCATGAGTTCGGAAAGCTGGTGGAACGTAGTAATCTGAGGGAGAATGAAAAAAAGAGCACGTTGGTGAGAGTGCATGTTGATATTTAAATTTTTTTGTGGAAATAGTCGTTATCTTCTTTTTTTAAAAAGCGTGGGTGGACTTACCATGGGAAGACTAGAAACTGTGTCAGTGTCGCTCTCGCATTTCGGGTAACGAAGAATCTTCGGAGAGGACGACACTGGCCTCTTAAGCTCGCTTTGATGTCTGCAAAAAAAGAGACACAATCAAGTAAAAAATATTAGTAGACGTCGTCACAAACACACATGGTATACTCCTGTAAAGTGGGGTCGCCCTCTACTATCTTCATCAAAGCAGTACAAATGCATTTCCAATTTTTGATTGTGAGGCTACATTAGGATCCAACTATGGCTTGAACAGGACATGTCCGAAACAAAGGAAAGTTAATGATGATGATTGGGTGAATACGAGCAGTTCCGCAAAATACATGTCCTCACTTATCAAAACTCAATCGAATTATTTTTTGCCACGAGAGAGAGAGAGACACAGAGAGAGAGAGAAAGACATGCAAAAAAGTCGGTCACCCTTTCTGCTGATGACAAGTGATGGGGTAAAGGAATGTCAAGTGGCGTTGGTCGCCTTTGTCGCGCTTTACAACTAGCAAAGCGTGAAAAGAAGGAGGAGCATAATCACGGACAGAGAGAGAGAGGGTGAGAGAGAGAAAAAAAAACCTTTTTTGAGGCATCAAGAAACAACCGCGTTGAAAGACACACAAGACCATTTTTCTGATTTAAAAAAAGATTTGCCAACGAAAAAAAAAATTATTAGTAGGCCTGATGTTTGTTTTAGTCATTAGTGTGAGTGACAGTGAAGACACACTGATGAAAGGTGTCGCCTTCATCCCCATTGTCGCTGACCATGTTGAATGACATTAGACTTAACGACGCCAGCAGCACACGTATCGCCTTTTGAAAGAAAAAAAAGGAGAGAAAATCCTTTTTTCCTTGCTCGCCAGAGAAGGACACACATTGGCACACAAGGAGAGTAATTGTGATGGGGATGCTGATGACAGGACTGCATGATTCAGGTCGGAATGGTTATCTTGACACTTATCAGTTCGTCTAATTGTCTGCTCCCTTTACTGTGTGGTAGTGTGTGGTGGGTGGGGGACACGACCAAATTACAACCTGTTATGGTTGCAGATGAACACAGTCAGCAAAAGAAAAAGTTGAAAGAGCAACAAGGGTGACAAAGCACTCGTCGCGGTAATAGGGTGATGGCAAGAAAATGACAATTTTTAAGGAAAAGGGTTAAATGATCGTTTTAAATGCGTAGTAATGATGGTTCACACAATAGCACTTTGTGCGTCTTGCCTTTTAGTGGTAAGTCCCGTTTTTGGGGTCAGCAAGCAGAAAACAATGCGCACACACGCACACTGCAAGCAGAGAGAGACAGTTTTTGCGACTCTCAAATGACCATTCATATTTTTAATCTGGCATTTAACTATCCCCACCCTCAACATATGTTTGTCGCTTTCAAGCTAGATGAGCTTGGCAAAGTTTGTTGATGGGAACCAAGTTCATTTCAACGGCTGGGGAGGGGGAGGAGTAGACCTTAAATTGTTCCAAAGATGAATGATCCCATCAAAGTTGAGACTTGAGACTGGAAGACTGCCAGGGTTTCTAGCTTGCCAACAGTTGGCGAAACATTCCCGGAGTTGGCTCTTTCTCTGCGGCTGGCTACTTACATATATATCAGCTGTATTGGCGAGCTACGTGTGTGCACCGTGACCCATGAAAAGTTGGTCTTCTGTCGTGGTGTTTGTAGGAAATTTGTAAGAATGGGTTAGAAAGAAAGAAATGGGGTGTGCATGTAAAAAGGCAGAATTTTTGGGAGTGGGAGTAGATAGCGGAGAGGGCGGCCAAGGTTTTACCCTAAAAGGAGGTATTAAGATAGAGCAGCGGTGTAGCAAGGTGTTGCGTCAGCAGTAGAACAAGTACATGAATATGCATAGTATGCTTAGAGTTCAGATTAGCGGAGATAACTGGTACAAAAAAAAACGTTATCTGATGATCACCCGATGTAGGCTAGCACTCTGTAATTGAGATAACCAAGATGATAACCGAAAAGTGAGAGAGAGAGAGAGAGGTCTCGGCTGGGGCATGTAACAAGATAACTTGAGTGAATGAATGCAAAACTTACTTGGAGAGTTGTGCCGAAAGGAGATTGGAGTAGGGCGCGTATTTCACGGGGAATTTGTAAATGGAGCACACGACCCGCTCTCGACATCCCTCATCTTGGTGGCCCAAGTGCATAAATATGGAATCGATTTTGGAAAGAAGCGGACTGTAGAATGGGTCAAAATGTTCCACTTCCGCCTGCAGTCCATTTGAGGGGATGTACGAGGATCCGTCCTGTGGATCTGCCTCCATCCCAATGTCCATGGCTTCCATGACGGCCCCATCAGGACCGGTTCCCTCAATGGTGTTGGTGGGATCTGGGGACATGAGGGATTTGTATGTAGGATGTTTGAAACCCAAGCCATCCTCTAGTAGCTGAGCCCGGTACATCTGTTCCAGTTGACTCATCGTAGGATTCACATCGGCCAGCACTGGCGAGCCTTCTGTATATTGATGCTTCAGGTCATACGGATTTTGCAACGGGGGTGAATAATCCAACTCCGAGTAAGTGGGTCCAGACATTGTTGGCGACGCAAAATGATGTGGTGGTCCATATCCTTTGTATGGAGGACGAAACGGGGGGTGATGACGAAGAGGAGGGGTCGGTCGTGGACCCCGTCCACCGAGATAAGGAGGACCCCGGTTATCAAACGGGTTGTGCATAGGAGGTGGACGATAATGTTCCACGGCAGGCGGCGGAACAGCGGACTCCCAGGGCTCAGGGGCAGTGTGAGACAAGACAAACATCTTCATCAATTCGAACGGGCTCGACTCTTTAAAGAACACGTTGTACAACATCCACTTGAGTCCAAACAGCATCGGGGCAAACATGCTTTTGATTATCAGCACCGCAATCCCAACTCCAATCCCAGCCACGAAGCTTGGTCCAGTCGACACTGCCACCTCTGCAAATACACAAGAAAAAATAACCTTAAATCTGGGCATTCTCACTCAGAAATACTGACAAGCAAAAGCAAACATCTGATTATTTTTTAAATGCAAGGTGCAAAGCAATGATCAACCATTCTAGAAAGGAGCCCAACCCGTCATACTCCTCCTTCCCTCCCTCCCGCCTCCCAACGGTCCTCCTCAAGGCACCGCCATCAGCGCGTCAATTATGTCGAAACGCGGTCATTACCCCTATTGAAATAGCACCATGTTTCATGCCATTGAAGGACCCTGAAAGTGAGCCCCGACAAAACACATAAATCGAAAAAGGCGAATAAAAAAACGGCGATGCGCTCTGAGAAATTGGAAGGTAAAAATGAGCAGAGCGGCAGAGAGAGAAAGGAAGGAATGAATGAGTGATTCATATTTACGTAATTACTAGCTTCTAACCCCCATGGGATCACTTGACCACCGGCTACAACCCCGTGTATTTGGTGGGTGGTCTGCCTGTCTACGTTATCATTTTTTTTCAATGTTTTCCCTCAAATTGCTCAAATTTCATTTTGAGTTGACGATGCGTGCAAAACTTAATAATAATACAGCAAAAAAAATCATGTGAAAATTTGGCAAGGAGAATCATGAAAAGTATTTTATTGCAAAAGTTGCATCACCATCGAGAGATGAGGTGAAGCAGCAGCAGCAGCGGTGTACCTGTTTGGTTTGCGTGGTTACTTCAAAATCCCTCTCGTCGTCATAATACTACGTAACCATTCATTCTATATTTTTTATCGACAAGCAGCTCATCACAGTGATCACAGGACCCAAGAGAGGAACAAACGCGTTGTTGGTTTCTCATTTGAACCCTACGGCGAGAGTATACACACAAACGACTGTTGCTCTGCTGTTGCTATAAAATGCTCCCATTAATTAGCAGAAGCATCGTAGGTAGCACGCAAAAGGTAAGGTGTATAAATGATCAAGAGGTATCCCATGTACAGGTGAAACTGTGTAATGACTCCCATTTTTTGAAAGAGATAAAATGTACCATGTTTTTTTATGATTGCTACGCGCGATACCATCAGCAGCAGGGCCCTACGAGAGGGAGAGAGAAGCTTCTGAAAAAGGAGGAAAGTTGAAGAAACTACGATACAGCCGAGATGTGTCTACCTTCGTCTCTCTCTCTCTCTCTGTGTACACAGTACGGCTTTTGACTCAAAGTGTGTAAATGAACTATGCTTCTCATACCACACACGCCACATAACATAAGTTTCCCCTCTCTGCCAACTAGCAACGAAAAAAAAACGTTACCAAAAAAATGCAAATCTGCGCGCTGTTCTGCAGCAAAAGGACACGATAGGCCTCCCTTCCTAAATGAAACCTTCTCTATTTCCCTGGTTTTAAGACGAAAAGCAATTCCACACAGCTCCTGTGGCCAAATCAGTGTTCGCCATCTCAAAGGTGTTGAGGCGATTAATTAAAGATATACGTTGGGTTGAGAGGCAGGGTTGTAGGTTTATTTTATAGTTTTTTCCGGGTGGCGCAGCAAATACTGTACCAGGATCGGTAGACAGCCATTATAACAAAGTTTTTTTAACAACTAGTTAAGTGTGCGAGCTACAACACCCAGTGTAAAGGAGTTTTACCCCTGTCATTAGAACCGGGCGCGCATGACCGACCAATGCAAAGCTTGCAATCATCCCTAATTGATGTTGGCAGAACTAATAATATCTCGGGTTTAATTAGTCCTGCCGTTATGCCGATTTATAGGGATAGTTTTTATTTCTTGTCAGTACCTGGCAACCAACTTTGAATTCACGATAAGTGCATCCATATAAGCTATACTGAGATACGTAACTTTTTTTGGTGAGCAACCTCCACCGCTTTTCACCCGTGTCCTTCCGCATGTTCGGACACCATCGGACACTGAAGCCATACAACAGCAGCGGTGGTTCATATCGTCGTAGGTCGCCCGTGTGGATCACAGTTATGCGAGTATTGAAAGATGCACGGGTGAAAGTGGGTGTGCATACCAACGCCAAATATAATATGCAAGTTAGTACCCAAAAAAATATGATGTTATCTTGGTTATTGTTTGTTAGTGCGATTAAATTGTTAGTTGGCGCTGTTGTTCATTATGCCACTTGCTGTGCAAAAAAAAACAGCGCTACTGCTGCTGATGAGTGGTGTGATGGTGATCCCTTAGGCCATCAGTTAAAATTCTTACGCGTTCAATGCACGATTTACAGAGTGGTTCTTGTTACTAGCGTAATATCATGAGCTCATAAAATTTAAAATAAAAATTGTTTGCTTTGATGGTTGAAAAAGATAGTGAGGGAGAAAGAGAAATACACACTTTTTTATGCTGAAAACGTAAACTGTTTTTTGCTCATTTTCCTCAAATCTCGCCCTTCACTACAATATCCTTTGCTGTGTAAATGCTCAGAGACGGTGAGGTTTAATGCTTTTGCACGTATATTTCAACTGCCTTGTTTTGGGAAGTGGCAGATTCGAGAGAGGAATTTTGATTTTGGGTGGATATATTGAATTTTATTCAATTCAAAACAATATGTAGTGAGTAGAAAGGACACGTAATTGATATTGTGGTAAATGTGCCTGTGACTATTTTTGAAGGACTCACTTAATAATCTTTATCCAGACAAACACACTGTGAAATT
The DNA here is from genome assembly GCA_027744295.1 of Callyntrura guangdongensis. Classification (NCBI taxonomy): domain Eukaryota; kingdom Metazoa; phylum Arthropoda; class Collembola; order Entomobryomorpha; family Paronellidae; genus Callyntrura; species Callyntrura guangdongensis. Next base: position 16,462 of record JAHZNB010005694.1, read on the forward strand.
TAAAAAAAAATTGTATGAATGCCCGTATAGATAGGGGAAGCTCAAAATATATTTTTTTAGAAATGGTGCACATTTTTGTTGCTTTGGCTTGTCTATACGAGAATCAAATGTATTGATGGTGCAAAATGCTAAAAATTCCTGTCCCTATAAGCTGAGAGATTATTAAAGAAGGTATATAAAAACAATATAGAGTGAGTAGAAAGGACACGTAATTGATATTGTGGTAAATGTGCCTGTGACTATTTTTGAAGGACTCACTTAATAATCTTTATCCAGACAAACACACTGTGAAATTTAAAAAAAATTGTATGAATGCCCGTATAATTAGGGGAAGCTCAAAATATATTTTTTTAGAAATGGTGCACATTTTTGTTGCTTGGGCTTGTCTATACGAGAATCAAATGTATTGATGGTGCAAAATGCTAAAAATTCCTGTCCCTATAAGCTGAGAGATTATTAAAGAAGGTATATATTTGTGGATTGGCATTGGAGTAGCAGCGTATTATCTGTTGAGATGATTCTGCGATACATTGTGTGCGAAAGCTATGTGCAAGGAAGAGTAACCAGTTACTAGAGCATAACGAAGGTCTATGCTAGTGCACCACACAAGTCTGTCAGATAGATATTCTCCTCTCTCTTCGCACTGCCATGTACCGGCTATCTTCCTTTGGCATGTTGACCATCACCACCAATGCCCAGATCCACACAAAAAACAAAGCTTGTTTTATGAGGGTGGTCCAACAAACAGGAGGAAACTAAAGTCCAGATTTATGTCAATTTCTACAACACATCTTGTCACAACAACAGCATGATGTTCTCTGTCGATTCGCAAGAGAATTTTGGGTAGAATAAGCGACTAGTTAGGAAGGACCAATTATCTCATTGACAACTGAAAAATTACTGAGTTGACGAGCGAAAGATGAAAGGTATTTAAAGATGTAATGCGCATGCATTGGTGACATGCTACTTGTAGAAGTGTAGGGATGGATGTGTGCAAATGGGCACAGTACTGAAAATGGGACTGACTCTAGCAGACCGAGTGACCTTAAAGGTGTGGGTCTATTATTAATGGTACTTGTGACACCTTCGCTCTGATGACTTATGTTGTGTGACTCTGCATTTAGGATTCACAATCAGTAGCAAGGGAAAGTAGAAAGGGGTGCACACCCACTTGAACTTCTTGATGAGGAGGAGACGGAAGTGAGGAAAGAGAAACATGTTACCTGTAGCAGATAATTTTCATTGTCACCTTTTCATTTTAAGGAATCCTCCCCCTTCCCTTTGTCAAAGCATTAGGGAGATACTCAGGGGGTTGCAGTGGTCACAGAGGGAAAAGGGGTGGGACGCTGGTTGT
>JAHZNB010005695.1:0-10352 GCA_027744295.1 Callyntrura guangdongensis
CACAGGGTATGGTAACCAAAGTTGACGTCACATTTCAATTTTGTACAAGTTACCGCACAGCATATGTTGTTGACATGATCAACACTATATTTGTTAAATGATTTTGCTAATAATTCAGAAGCTACGCAGTTTGGGAAAGATCCAAAATTATTACACATTCCAAATCTAGTCTTTCAAATTGTTCCTGTACCATAAACGATTTTGAAGAGTTGGAGACCACACAACTCACTACTGTTCTCAAAATCGTTCATGACACGGGAACATGAAAACAAATGTACTATCTCACAAAACAACTTTTCAAAATTATCGTCTACTACTAGCTGGGGTCCTAAAGAGCGTAGTAACGGAATTATGGTCAAACTCATTAATTTAACAAATAGTGTTGATCATGGCAACAATGTATACTGTTGGGCGGTAACTTGTATAAAACTGAACGGAGGCGTAAGCATTGGTTACCATACCTTGTACGCTGTGTGAATGATGGATTTTGTAATGAACACCGTTAATAATGTTGACACCAGAGCAGAGAGGGAATATATTATATACTATATATTATACTGACACACTCCAATTAGTGTTTAAGAGTATACTTGAAAATTTGACGATACGAGTTTCATCGAAAAAAAAAACAAGTTACAATCCTATTTTCACTCAAAAAGCTAAAATCGCTAGTTTTATATCTTTTGCCGTGAGGTTCAAAATCCACACCTTGCTTGCAAACGTCGCGTGGGTGGCGTAGAAACATACATAATTATTAATGATTTTTCATTTATCTATTGCTAAATATTTGGGAGTATAATTTTGATAATTGGTATTTATAGACTCAACGACCTGAGCAATCCGTACTGGAGGCATTAGAAGGACTGAATGAAACTCAAGTAGGAGACTTTCTCAGTGGCAAGTCCCCGTTAAACCTGACCATGAGACTGGGTGACCATGTAATGCTTATTCAACTGCAACTATCCAAGGGATCCAAAGGCTCCTCGTCCTCCTCATCTTCAACCGCTTCGTCCACAGCAGTACCTTCAACGTCTACCTCAACAGCGACCACAACTACTACACCCGCATCCGCTTCGACAGCAACATCTAACCACAATCGCCCTTCAGCGGAATCAACTTCTGCTACCACCAGTCAACAGTCGCATCGTCAAAGACCTTCAACCTCGTCCGCTACCAGCACTACTACCACCAATCCCACACCCGCGAGCACCACGGTGCCCAATCCATCGACGGCAACTGCTGCATCTTCAACCACACCCTCTTCATCAGCAACATCGTCCACTCCCAATATTACATACGAGCACGACAGATTAAATACACTGGCGGAAGCATCCCGAAATTTGTCCAATACCCTAAAAAAGCTCTCCAGTCATGTGATCAAGGAGGATGACGACTCCATTACTAATCAAAGCATGTCTCCACCATTATCCACATTCTCAACGACCTACTTGGGGGAATGGACCCTACCAAGTGTACCCATATAGGAACTAGTAGTAGTAGCAGTGGAAGTACAACCACCACCTCTCCCGTTTCTCCCGGCTCATCTTTGTCTACAGATTTACACAACAAGCGGCGTCAACTCCGTCGCCGACAACCGGAGCATCATCATAACCATCACCAGCATCATCACAGCCATCATAAAAAGGGGGAGGGTAGTGGTTCTTCTGCTTCCACTTCTACTTCTTCGGATCCTACCATGAAACGCTCTCGTTTCAATCCACCTTCTTCCTCCTCAGCTGGAAGTTCATCCCGCGGGTCTGGCACAGGGGGTTCGTCCGAGTATTGGAATCCTTCATCTCCGTGCTGTAACTCAGGTTGCACTTGCGCCGACAGCGATCATCACTATCATCATTGTCGGAGTTCCGGATCTAATACCGGGGGATCTTCAGGTGAGCAAGGTTGCTCGGAGGTTAACAGAGAGCGTGAAAATGAGCAGCTTCGATTAAAAATGGAGCGTCTCAAAGAGAGCCTTCGACTTCGCAAGGAAAAAATGATGATGCGGAGTGGTCGTGCTGCGGCTGCTGCAGGAGGAGGCAATGGAACCGCTAACCCGGCTGGGGCAACTTCCACAGCGGCCAGTTGATTTATAATTTACTTTTAAGCTAACTTCAATTCTACTGATGATATGATAGGGCAGCGTAACCATGGAAATTTTCAGTTTGTGCCTGTAAAATATTTTAAATTTTTGTGGTTGACACCTAAACATTCGTAAATTAGTAACTTAGACGAGCAACCAACTATAAGACATCGGAAACGGAAAACTGCCAGGACCGGACTGTACATACCTTAAGAACGACATCGATACAGCACCTACATCCCCTTTTCCAGTTTTTTACTCGTTTGTGATTTTTTTCAAAAATACTGCCCTTTCTGTGCCCCTCGTTTTCCTTCCTGGTGACCGTGATACAATCAACGTGATTCTTTATTACGCAACTAGAAATAAGGATAACCTAGTGGTAATTTAAACTACAAAATCCCCACCTTTGTTGAGCTACCGTGTGTTAAAGTTGACTGTAGTCACGTGCGGTGACGACCTGGTCTAGTGTAGTGAGGACTATTGAGATAGCCAGTTAAATACTTGGATTGCCCACTTCATTGCTCCATTAAGCGCCTTAATTTTGCCTAGAGGGTAGAGTGCCTTTTGCTATGCTGCCACAACACAACGCCCATATTTTCGTCGAAATAGAATGTTCCTCACTTCATTTGATATTTATTTAAGGCAAACAAAAGGAATTAAATTGGAAACAGACTAGCATGATGAATGACGTCCGGTGACGGGCACGAGAAACATTCGGGTGATGGGCTGCAACAATGTTGAATGTGTGTGATTTTTGTGCTTAATACTAGCTATGTAGGTATTTTCTCCAGAGAGTTGATTTTTATCTCGGGAAGACATCACCACAAAAAATATAATCTAACTCTACTTCTACGTCTCACCCACATAATCATCATCATCACTAATCACAGATTAAGTAACCAGTAAAACTACACTACAACCGTACAGATTGATTATTAATTTTTAAATTTAAATTGTATTTACTCCACCATCTATTTAAAGAAGGGCGTCAATATAATGTTAATTCTAACAATTGGACTGACTATGTATGATTCATTAAAATATTCAATTAATGTAAAAACGATAACCATCAACGATGGATATTTCTCTAGGTTTGTGTACACTATGTAACTTTCATCACTTGTGCATCTTCGAACTGTAACGTATAAAGTAAATAGATAATTAAATATTGTTTCTGAAGTGAAAGTGAATAACCAATCTGAAACGGAATCCTGTGAAATTTTTTTTTGTCATTGAAATACCGTGAGGTTGTTTGTATTAGTTTGTACAACGCAACAACGGCGTGTTATTTCTATGGCTTATAAAATTACAGAGCTGAGTTTGTTTTATTAGTCAAGGTATCCGCTATTCTCCTTTGTATTATTTTCATAACAGCTGCTGTAACTGTATCTAATTTTTACCTGAAAATTCCTGTTTTTCTAACCAACTTATTTAAACTGGACGACGCGCTCTCGCATTAGAAATTAAACAAAAAACCGTCATATGACGGGTCTTTTTCGTTTACGACATTACTACATACCTAAATACAATTTTTACTTTGTGCAGCGGGGGCGGGATTTTTTTTACTAAGTAATACCACATCGAAATTTCAAAAAAAATATAAATTAAAGAAAATAATATAATACAACTCAGCAGCCGTTCCTTTTCTAAAAACTTTTCATTTTATATTTAAAAAAAAGCGTTCCGTCTAAATACTATATTGAGATGGAACGGCGGCGGCAAAATTAGAAGAAAAGTCAGGAAAATAGATTTACTACTGGTACGTTTGTATTCATTAAACGTTAATTGTAATTGGTAATTAACAATAATAATTATAAACCTGTAATAATAATGTGTAATCCTTAATTAGTTGTAATTGTAAGCTACCAGGCTCTACCATATGTGTAGGTAGAACAGTGACAATTATTACGTTAAGAAGGATATGTAGTTAATTAATAATTATTAACTGTGCGTGTGTAGATTTTAACTTCGTAAACGTCATGTATATAATGTGGATTTAAACTAATTCAAAGTTAAATACGATGCGCATGAAATTAAATCAAATCAAAATGCTATAATCCTCAAGCAACAACAACGGTATCACCTCCTATTCGTCGATTTTTTTGTCTGGGAATACATTTAAATCTTAAATAATTGTAAAAACACCACCACTGTGACGTGGTAACAAAAATACTGTTTTAACGTAAACTATGTAAGACGAACTGAACTTGAGAAAAATAAAAACAAGATTACAGGAAATAATGAGAGGTGTGAATCTATTATAACTTATTTTTAAATTGTCGCTTTTCTTGGAAGCGTTTAACAAGTTCGCCAAAAAGCAAGTTTTTCATTTTTATCGATTTATAACATGACGCGTAAGTATTTAATCTGGTTGCCATCCTGACTTAATATTAGTTTGAACGGCATTTTTTGCATACTTATCGCTTTCCGTAGCACATGCATACATTCCGTGTAACTCCATAACGGCAGCGGCATCTCTACATACCAATACCAAGAATCTTGGTCCAAGATAGGTAACAAAACTCATTTGGAACGGTGGTGGTTGTTGCTGTTTTGGTGCCCTTGTCCTTTGTGTTACGGATTTGGGACGGAAGAGGCAAAATCGGCTGGTGTCTCTGGGGAAAGAAGGAACAAGTTTGCCAATATGGATACGAGTCCATGTTGTGCCCGAACTATCAGGATATTGTACCTTGACTCTGTGAGTCCCGTTTCAGAGCTCTCCTCTTTCTTACGATAGATAGCGACAGTTCAGTCTATTCTTGCAGAATGAACTCGGCAAGGTCTATCATCATCATCAGATAATAATATTCACTTTGTCATAATAAATATTACGCAAATGGAAAACATTTCATCTAGCCTTTACCGTATTTGTCCGTCTGTCATCAATTTTCTGACACGAGGCTTTTCAGCCGATTTGACTTAAGCAAAATTTAACTTGCGACTTATATTTCAGCAAATTTGGTCTACACCCTAGGTTCATTTGGGGCTAGAAATACATGAAAACCCGTCAGGTCCGGCAGGAAAAGTCAACGAAAATGAATGAAAAATCACAGTAATAATAATATCCGTCCAAAATTTGTGTATCTAAATCTTAGGATTACTTTTATTTTCAACAATCCGAAATTCATGAAATTCGCAAAAAATGGTTTTTGAATAAATAGTCACAGCAACTAGTACCTTAATGATTTATAACATATAAAAAGATCTGCCAATCTGTAGACTAATAAAACAACAGATAGTGATACTGAAAAGGCTACGTGCGTATTTACAGTTCATTCACAGCAGCAGTACCTGGATGGAAAGATTGGATTTCTCTGTAAACGACCCTGTTAGGGTACTAACTACCACTTAGTCAAATTAACATGCACCATGCATTTCAAGACACCTGATAAGGTTGCCAAGGTTGGTAGTAAAAACAACAAATTTAAATGGCGGTGCACACCGAACGAGGAACTAACTGCGCTATTGTAAAAGTCTAGATCTCTATTATGAAGTGTCATATAATAATCATATTATATCCACAATAAAGAAATTAATTGCTGGATTTAAGTCTGTTGTTGAAACTGCTCAGTTGTACTGATAAATATTTTCCCTGGAAATGAATATGCTTAAAACCAAAGTCCACGCTTAAAGATTCCTCTTGAAAGTGGATGATGAACCTAAACCGACGAATAATCTTGATTACTGCTACCCGCTTAACATCAATAACTTTTTATTACATGCCGCGTGTTAAATGTACCTAACATGCCTGCAGGTTTGCCATTTGCAAACAAGTTTTAGAAGATCGTGTTGTAATCATTAAGTCAAATCTCTCTCCGAAAAGTCTTATTAACTACCGAAAACTTAAATATGCTACCAAAGGTAGTTAATAAGGTTGACATGTTGTCTGTGTGTATGTGTATTGTGTATGACTGTGCATAATAACTTTTTTAAAGGAAATGAATTTTAAAATTCTTTTTGTCGCCAATTCATGCATATGTACGGTATTATATTCTCAGCTAGTAGATGGGTTATAGTAGATAGTTACGTTTGGTACCACATTGGCATTCGAAAACCATTTTTCTTTTACATCTCTGGTATTTCGTATTCAGTTTTAGGGCAGGGTTTTTCTGTCCAAGCTGTTGGTAGTTGCACTTCTGGGTTCTCGCACGAGCAACCGACTACGCACGATACGCTTTGAAGCTGAGTCAGAAGCACACTCAAGTGAGTATCTCGTCCAGAGTTAGTGCTGAGACTTCGCCTCGCTTCTGAATTCAGGGAATTAACATTTAAATACTTTGTTGGTAACTGTACATTACGAATTGACAACACGGAGAATAATCCGTTCCTCTTTTCGACTGCGATGGTTTTATGACGCGTTTCCGAAAAAAACTGCATGTATAATAAAATAATAATAATAAAATAAATGTTTGTATATACGCCTTGACGCAAACCGTATGCATTAAGCACCAATTGTATAGGAGGGATTAAGAGAGGTGATAAATCTTCAAAAAGTAAGTAGGTAAATAGGTTTCAAGTGAGGATGAATATTTCCTATAAAAACCGAACTAGACCAGGTACTTTCACATTACTTTTCTGTTGCCACTGAAGTATAATTAGTCAATTAAACAAAAATTAAAAATGGCACAACTTTTGCAAAGGCCTTTATCTTTTGTTAGCATTGTAACAGTGATTTTGTTATCAGGTGCAATGCTGACTTACTCAAAAGTAGTCCGGCACACTTTTCGTGTCAGCTACATCGGTGGCAGCCCTGATGGGGTATGGACAAATAATATTCTTGGAATTAATGGTAATTTTCCAGGACCTACTATTGAGGCGGAATCAGGGGATACGTTGGAAATTACAGTGGTTAACAATATCCAAGACGGTCAAAATACAACGCTTCATTGGCACGGCATCTTACAAAGGTAATCAATCACAGATAAATTATTTATATTACAATTTATTGATCTATCTTTAGCGAGGTCAAATGTTGTCGTTGTTCCTCAAGGGGCACCCCCTTTGAAGATGGTCCCAGCGAAATTACCCAATGTCCTATTAAGGCAGGCACCTCACAAAAGTACACTTTTGCTGTACCCCTCGCCGGAACCTATTGGTATCATTCCCACGTTAACTCCCAATACACCGAAGGTCTCTGGGGTCTCATGGTCATCAACGGAAAACCAGAAACGTGGAAAGGTCAATACGACGACGATCTGACTATTACCCTCAGTGACTGGTACCATTCCTCTGGGTTGGAAAACGAGGAGTACCTACTCAGTCCTGCCAGTGGTGGCGCCCCACCATATCCTTCAGCTGCCTTAATGAATGGTCAGGGTCGATATCCCTGTAATTATGCGTGGGCTCAAGGGCGTCTTTGCTTGTCATCCTGGCAGTCGCGACCTGTTTTTAAAGTTCACCCTGGCAAAACTTATCGCGTTCGGGTGACCAATACAGCGGGCTGGACGGCTTTTAACTTTACCATTGATGGCCACACTCTCAGACCCATTGAAGTAGATGGAGTTGACACTCAGTTAGGTAACCCTATTCAAGCGGTTCATCTTGCCCCCGGACAAAGGTATTCGTTTTTGATGACCATCCCCAGAAATGGAGTCGTAGGACGGAGAAGTTTAGTCCGAGCAAGTATGCGCACCGAATTCCTATTCACAAGACCACAAAACATTAACCGGAACCCGGAGGCACTTATAGGAGAGGTAACGGGTGTGTTGCAATACACTAACGAGAGAGCTGAGGAAACCGAGGAGCAATTTAATTACGGAAACACCTATCAAGTGAGTACCAACAACGCCTGGGGTAACCTGAAATTTTTGGAAGAAATGAGTCTGCAACCGTATGATCGTGTCCAACCGCCCGTCAACTTTAATAGAAACGTGGAACTGAACATTGGATTTACTGTGGACTCACAAGGACTTCGTCGAGGTTCTTTTAATGGCAAACCGGCTGTGTTCCACAAGGGAGTTCCCCAGTTGGCCATGCTGATTGACAATTTAACAATTCCAGAGAGCATGATGCCGATCTACATAAAATACGGAGAAATTATTCAGGTTGTGGTGAACAACCCAGAACTGGGACCTCATCCAATACACTTGCATGGACATCACTTTTGGGTAATGGGGATGGGTCACGAGGGAGACGGGAACTACAATCCGGAAAGGCACACGCTCAGTTACGCAGGACTCAGAAGGGATACGGCACTCGTGAAAGAAAAATCCTGGCTGGTGATAAGATTTCGGGCTGATAATATTGGTGTTTGGACTCTTCACGTAAGGGACAGATAATATTTATCTCATTCATGCCAAAAAAATACCAATGAAAGGGTTGTTTTTATCTGAAATTTTATTGTCATATTCAGTGTCACGTGGACTGGCACATGCTTACTGGAATGCTGATGACGTTTGTGGAAGCCCCCGAGTTGGCCCACAAACTCACCATTCCATCTGAAGCAAGAAGAGTCTGCATGAATCAAAATATTGTAATATAATTTTAAAATTTGTTCATTTTGTGTTCTGTCAATTATATTGTGGTAAAAGGTAAAAACATCAAAAAGGCCCGACGTCTTTTCCCCTAAAGCTAAGCCTGCGTTCACTGTTCGTTTATTGTTGTCATTCTTAAGAAAATGTTAACTTGCCTGCATACTAACAATGCATATCATCATTAGTGGCAACGGTAATACGTTTCCCTTTCTTTGGTCGTTTTATTCCTCCGGGTCACTTTCTTGGTACACTCAACCATGACGCCAGAGATTTTGTAATCGCTGCTGGAGAAAAAGGAAGCTCTTTGTCATTTACAAATCCCTTACAAAAGTGCAGCTAGACACTAAAACTGCAAAGCAAGTTCGTTTTCCACTTTCTCCAGAATCTCCGAGTGGGACTGGGATTTGGAACTCGGAATCGGATGTTGCAGCTGCTGCAAAAAACACTATACTGTATTTTGCAAGAATGATTGCAGCGGGTTGTGTTGTGTGTGTATATACTTTGCGCAAGCTGCTGGGTATAAATTGCAATGGATTTGGAGTCACAGAAACGCACCTCTATGCAAACTAGATTGCAAACTGCTTACACGGGTTAGGGTTATGGGCCATTCGCACTGCCGAGCAACAAGCAGAAAAAAGCGCGATGAAAAAAGCTCGCAGAGAATCGGATGTTGCAGCTGCTGCAAAAAACACTATACTGTATTTTGCAAGAATGATTGCAGCGGGTTGTGTTGTGTGTGTGTACACTTTGCACAAGCTGCTCGGTATAAATTGCAATGGATTTGGAGTCACAGAGAAACGCACCTCTATGCAAACTAGATTGCAAACTGCTTACCCGTGTTAGTGTTACGCTACGCTGCATGCTATATGTATGGTTATTGAACAAATCTTATCCATGACATGACCCTGAGGTGGTTTGGATATGTTGTATGTACATTGTATGTACATCATAAACAAAACTTTCCCGAATAAAGCGTTAAATGTGAATTGCTGGGGGAAATAATTTCTCATTCCGTTTTATGACAGGAAAAGGGGAACGAAAGTCAAGAATGAATGAAAGGAAGGGAGCTGTTCAAAGTATTTATTATTTTGGATTGTATATAAAATCATAAAATATTAATTACTTTATTTGTTTGGCACGTTTTTCATTAGATTAGAATATTTCTATCTCATAAATTCGGAGAAAATGTCAGTTTTGAAATATTTTTTCTCGAAAAAAACTAACCTTATTTATACCCATGGTACTTGTATTTCCCCGGGTAGTAGTGTTCTCTTATATTTCCTACGTTTTCTGATGAGAGGAACGAATAAATAAGAGAAATGTTTCGCTCTACATCACCTAGTTTGAAGACGTAACTGCCGGGTTTTGACTTGAGCTCAAGATATTGATTTTATTTTTTTTGAAGTGTATGTTCATGTAGACGCGTGGAAATGTAAATTTGGGCACGAACAAACACATTTGACCTTCTTTTGGTTGAGGTGTATACATGTGTCTTAAGTATAATAATATCATAATGAAATGATGGTAAACAAACGTAACAAATAGGAACATCCAGTAAAAAACCGAGACATCCTTCTTACAATGTAGAGTTACAAATAGTGAAGAAAAACTTAAAGTTAAAAGCTTTTTAATATGTAAATATGTATGCATTCAATACTTGTCCATTAAAAACACATCACTAAGAAAATTTCTAAAAATTTAAACTGGAGAATTCTTTCAGCTTCCCCTGTTAAAATCATATATGTTTAATAGAGCGGTAATTTGGTTTAACATATAAATCAAGTAGTTATGTAGTTTGCGTC